>BSBK01004194.1:0-289004 GCA_027943335.1 Chamaecyparis obtusa | reverse complement strand
ATATATATATGTGTATGTATGTATGTATGTATGTATGTATGTATGTGTATATACATATATATATATATATATATATACATATATATATATATATACATATATATATATATATACATATATATATATATAATATATAGATATATATATATATATATATATATATACATACATATATGTATATATATGTATATAATATATAATATATAATATATATATATATATAATATATATATATATATATATAATATGTATTATATATATATATGTATATATATATATATATATATATGTATATATATATATATATGTATATATAAATATATATATATATATATATATATATATATATATGACAATGAACTTAAAAATAAATATAATGCTATATGGCTATAGTATTATATATATGTATATATTTATATATCTATATGTAATAGATCAAGAAAAGACTAGAGGCTGCGTATAAAACAATAAAGATGTCCCAGTACTTAAATTAATCCTCAGAAATATAGAGATTCTTTAGATAAAGTGAGAGTTGTACCTATAGATCTGAAACTAAGCAAGTCCTTCAAGTTTTAAGTTTAAACATGCTACTAAATATCACAACGAAGGAAAATTACTATATCAAAATATCCTGGACTAGATAAAACTTTACTTAGTAGCATTCAGTAGATGTATTTGAAAATAATTTACATATAAGACCAAAATTGATGAGCATATTTTTCTTATTTTTTTTATTGAATATATCTTTTTTAGTTAAGTTAATTCACTATAAAATACATTTTAAAACCTCTAGTGTACGACCACCATAATTTGATGAAAACTTCATATTTTTTTATCTTCAAGAGAAATGTATGTAGATTGATGTCATATGATTTATTTTCCAAAACACCTAAAAACAAAAAAGTTATTAAAGTTTAGTGAACCTCACTATTTTACATTTAGTTACCACTTTTAACTAATAAATAATGAAAAAAATAGTAAAATTAATCCATCAATATGAAATTTACATTTTTGAAATCACGATAGTGAGAAGTTCAATGGGTTTTCATTTCGTAAAAAATATGATTAGAAGGCCCTCAAAAAATTATGACAAGGCAAAAATATGGCATTCTAATGCCTTAACCAATTTTTTGGAGGTCAAGGAATAGGCTTGGTTCCACCAAACCTAAACTAAACCTATTTTGAAACAAAATCCGAGGCACATGTGTGCTTCCCTCTACCCATCTTAAGAAATGGGTACCCGTTATTTAAAATTAAAAATATGGACACCCATTTCTTAAAAAATAATCAAAGTGTTAAAATATGTTTTTAGTCATAAAATTTTTTTAAAATAAATAAATTAGAAATAGGGCACCCATTTTGCAAAAAAAGGGTACCCAATTTTAAAATAGGAACCCATCTTTTGAATTTTGGATCGAGGCGCTCGAACCTAACACATGCACCCATTTTTGAAAATGGGTGCCTTTTTCAAGAGAAATATTTCAATTCTACGAGACTTTCTCTGAATTGGAACCTAACTTTTTGTACTTACCCTTGATAAGAATCATGATCATGTCCTACAATAGGTTCCAATGATTTAATCACCTAACAACACGCCCTATAGGTACCCATATATACAATAAAATTAGATCACAAAAGACATTTGCTAAGATGTTAGAATTGGATATCTTAGGCAATAGCCAACCATACTTATTTGTCACCAGTGGTAATGGTGTGTAAGAAAGATGATACAAGGTCCATTTCCCAAACTATAGAGCACTCACCATGTACACCATTAGAGATATATTTTCTATTTTAGTAATCGATGATTTATTAGATGAATTAAATTGAGCTATATACTTTTTACAAATTTAGACCTTAGATTAGGTTATCAAAAAATTGGATTAAGGAGGGAAATATTCACCTAACAATACTTAGCACACATGATGATCATTATTTGTTTTTGTATGCATTGTCATCTTGCTAATAGATAATCAATAATCCAAAGTTTGATAAACTCCACTTTTAAGAAAATTTTGATGAAATTTGTATTAGCATTCTTTAAACTTATATTAATTTATAGGAAAACATAGGAGGAATATTTACATGATTTTGATATACCACTACAAGTTCTTCAAGATTTATAGCTATATGCTAAACCTTTTAAGTGTTGTTTTGGTCTTTAAGGGATGGATCACCTTGGAACACATAGTTTCATATCAATAAATAAAAATGGATCCTAATAAATTATGGTATTCTAAATGGCTTGTTTCCAAAACCATTAAGAAATTAAGGTGGGTTTTTGCATTTGACTATGTATTATACATGAATAGTTCACCACTTGCAGCTTTATCCAATAAAACGTCTTTTCAGTCCAATGAGTTAGGTATTATAGCATTTGAGAGATTGATGGAGGCCTAATATGCACTACTCTCATTCTTTGTGTACTCCTATACTCACTTAGGATTTTATTACAGAATGTGATCCTTCAAGTAATGTATTAAAGTAGTTCTCGTGTAGTAGGGTCATTCCATTGAGATTTTGAGAGCCATAAATTAAATTGTAGAATTAACTCACGCCTCTTAATGAAAAGGAGATGTTATATATTCTTGATACAAATAAATAATGGATGTCATATTTAATGGGAAGACACTTGAAATTTAAGAAAGGACATGATAGCTTGAAGTGTTTTTAGGATAGTGGTCATCTTATAAAGATCAACAAAAAATATCACTAACATGTTGGCGTATGACATTGAGATCATACACAGAAAGAGAAGAAAAATGTTGTGACAAATGTATTATCTAGGAAGGATGAAAAAGAAGAAGCTCTATTGTATATAGATCATTTCAATATATAATTAGATGTTTCATCCTAAATTTGTACTCTCTTATAATATGATGCTTAGTTAGGTCATACTTTAGTGCCTTTGGGTTTTAATGTTTGTATGCTGGATGTATCCCTAATTATACTTTTTGACATCTTTTTTTGTGATTGGGGGTACCTAATCAAATTTCAAGTCTTTTGGGGGAATAGGCTAACCTAGTATAGATTCCACTCTTATGAAAGTGGAGAGCACAAATTCAAGGGACACCATAAAATGGGAGAAATTATACTTGAATAAGGTGCAACTACCATATTTTATGAAAATTAAAAGAAAGGTCATCTTTGAATCCAGCCCTATCCTAGTGCAGCCAAGGCTTATAACCTGCCATGCTTGCCAAATCTTTTCCAAACAAAACTACCTTGAATATGCACAAAATCCTTCATTAAAAGAAGGGTTTGAAACCTAATCCCCATTTCTGTCCACCTGTGAGATGGATAGCCTAAATAAAAATAGTGACCGAGAAGAATTTTCATGGACTCATTGCTAGAAATGGTATGAATAACCCATTTTTCACCCAAAGAAAGGCCTTGTTTCCAAATAGAGAGAAAAGAAAAGACCTCTAGTATCTTGAAAGAAAATAGTACTCCTATACAACCTTGTGAAAATCATCGTGGTTAGGGCTTGACACTCACAAAGATCTATCTTAGGTATTTCCACTTACTATTGTATGATTCCTTTGAAGGAGCTAGTAGGAAGAATAATACACATGGGTGGTAGGGTAACACTTAGAAAAGTTTTGGAATTCACCAACCATAGAAAGAGGTCTTGGTAGTATAGTATGCCATCTCTTCTCAATTCCATCATGGACCACATTCAAAATTTCCATTGGTGAACCTTGAAAAGAAAAATGAATGCCCATAAATTGAAAGATCTTCCAATGCTTAATCTACTTTTGCTCATATTAAAAAATCCAGGGTCTGTGTTTGGGATGGTCTTTAATTAGATGGAAAATAGTATTTTTGATAAATATATATACCGATATCTATATGATTTCACTTTAGATAAGAAATCGTATAGGTCACATTAGGTAGATTGGGCTACCACTAGAAAAATGGAGGTTAACCAATTTCTTCCATAGGTCATTAAAAAATATCTTTTAATTTCATTTTTAAATATATTGGCATTTTCCATCACAAATAAGCATTAAGAGCATCAACCTAAAGTAAAAGTTTAGGAGGACTACATGCTTCAACAAAATGTACATTGAAGACACAAAGAGAATTTGATGGTACAAATAAAATTTAATGAAGCATAAAGTAGATCAAATCATAGTTAGAGAAGCATTTAAGTGGGAAATTAGTTGGTCTTAAGATTAAAACCTTATAATAAAATACCAATGGAGCAATATACAAAGAATAATAATTTGTTTCCTAAATATATAGTCCATGCTCAATCATGGAAAACACATGTAGTGTTTCCTACAAGCTCAAGTTGTCCAACCAAAAACCAAGATACATCTAGTTTTTAATGCTTCTTGTTTTAAGAAAGTAATATAGAATAATATCCAAGTACATAGACAATATTACTATAGTTTGATGAAGGAAGAATCATATTAGAACCAGATTTCATTCTCCTCACACATACAAAGAAGTTAAGGAATATGACACTTAGTGAAAATCTCATTCAATAAAATTACATCATCACCTTTAGGTGGAGCTCCTCGAATGGGTTTTCATACATATTGTAAAAAATTGATAGAAATAGAGTTGGAAATTAATAGTGTAGAAATCAGAGACATTCCAATATTTCAAGCAAATTAAATCCTTAAGAATATGGAACCAAACACCTTCATCGTATTAGTTTTATACAAACTCTTAGGGGAAAATGTGTAGTGATTCATAACTAGATTTATAGTGTCTTTTGAGCCTTCAAATACAAGTACATAGTACTTTTGTCTAACACAGTAAACTTTACATTTCATTGTAATGTTCATCTCTATGTACGTATTCTAGACCATCCTTAATATTATTTTTATTTTATCATATACTTGTTGTTTGGTCACATTTAGTCATTTTTTAATTGATATCCTATCTCATACCACACGCAAAATCAATCATAATCACATGCAAATTAAAAAGTGTATCTCCAAGATAGTGTTTCTCTTCATTGTGGACAACAAGCCAACCCCACTCACATCTCTAATTTTGTATGGTAGAAGGAACTTCCTCTAGGTTAATGCACATGTTTGTCTAGGATCACTCTTCCTATATTTCATTTTGGTGAACCCAACATATCTTATCTTCGACACTCCAATATTCTTGCAATCTTGACCTGATTAGTTTGTTAATTAGTTTCATATTACATATTAATTTATTATATCATTTGCATTGTTCTTATAGAACTTTTATTTCATTTCATAATGACACTCAAAATATTTTTGGCATGCCATTATTGCCTAAAATATTTGATAGATTTTTTATTTTGTACCTACTCCTACAAATGACAATGACTAGAAGACTCATTTCATAGAAGAGAGAAAAATCATAGAATTTTATATGAAAACTGATAAATTCATGATGTAATGTTGATAAATCTTATTTACATAATACATAATTATATAATGAAAGATAAAGAAACCCTAATTAAACCCCTACATGAGGATATAAACAAGATCACAACATGGTCCTTAGTCCTATGAATTGAAGGAAAATGAAGCATATGACCTAAGTAAGTTTAAATATGCAATATTGAGAATAGGTTCCTAGTAATAATTACTTAGGTGACTGAATTTTTGAACCTAATAATTGAATAGTGCTATTGAAATGCCACAAAAAATATTCCATATTTATTACTATTCAAAAACCCCTATAGATGCTTGCATTTGAGATGTATTTTAATCAAATTTCAAATGTCATTTGTAAGTATGCATTTTATAAGTATGGTTGGCTTATTACATTAATTAGGTTAGTTTCTAGGTTTAGATTAAATAAAATAAACTAGTTATATATTTAGCTGCTTGGAGGTTACATTCCCCACAAGGAAGTTTTGGTATCTCATTAAGAAAATATGGCTTTATAAGCTTGTAAAAATTAATTTAAAAGACATCCGCAGTGAATCCAATGCAAATCTGAATAAATCTACTTGAAATCATTTTTAATTGATTGCATATCAAATGTATATTTTCCTCTTTAATCGTTCTTATTTGGTATTAGAGCAAACAGATTCTCTGTGAGTCCCAATGGACTTCGTTGGCTTCCAGCCATGACAAAATTTAGCATCAGTTGCTTGGAACGTGACAAATCGTGTTCTATTTCGCGGCTTGTATATCCTCCTATTAGTTCTCTAGCTCTGTTTGTTGTTAAACCAGACATTGTCGTTGAAATCTATGGGAAGAGGGTGACACGGCACCGATCTCCACCCTTCAGTAAGGAAGAAAATGGTTTCTTTAGCGCCCACATATTGATCTTTATTCTAGATCTCCTTCCACAGCCAACATCCTTTGATGCCTTTCATTACTAATTTTTGGATATTTTTATCTATTTTTAATCTTTTAACCTGTAAAATATTCTTTGTAAAATCATTTCTTTTGGCCAGCGTTTTCTATAATATCGCATTGCATGAGATGATAGTTCTTTGATCCAGTCAATGTTTCATGTGCAAGTTGGTGATGGTAGTTGTGTGAGGTGTCAATGGAAGTAGAGAACTTTTGGATAATCATCTTGGCATTGGGTCCAAGACATTGGTGTGATCTGGCATGTCCTAGGGAAACTTGGGCCATAAGTTTTTTGAGTAGCAGTTGTTTAACTTCCAAAGACATCTAAGAACCAAATCTGATATGTCAATGAACACAGGAGTGTCATGGTAAATCGTTATTCATTTATCCTAGTGTTAGTTACAACATTTGGAAGTGAGGCGACAGTTAAAGATAGGAAAGTAATATGTAGATTGAATCTTGCGCTGCATTTTGTATAAGTCCAGAAGGTGTCCATTCTGAAATAAGGGGCTTGATTTCAACATTAATAAAAGGCATAGAAAAGAATCCATGAGATAACGTGAAGACATTTGAAGGGAACTAACAATTTAAGTGCTGATATTTATAATATTTTTAGTGTTACTATATATCTTTTGGCGTCAAATGTAAAGATCAATTAAAATTATCACATAAAGGAAGATTTTATTTGTTCTTTTGAGAAGCATATGAATTGATATAGGAGAAGCTAGGGTTTGGAAAGAATGATATATAATGTCAAACTTTTGAAGTCAACTTATTGATAAGGATGTATTTTCTTTTTAACTTGACATCTCATTACATTACGAGCTTCACAAATTCACTTGCTTATGTTGATTGGAAATTTATAAAATATATTATTACTTTTGATGAGTAAAGACTAAGAAGATATTATGTTATGGTACCAATGTTTCTTTTCTTTTGAATGTTCTTATCTACATTCTAGACTAATTTGACATTTTATTTGGGTAAAAGAACAATAAGTTGTCACCCTTTTACAAAGGAAAAGGTTAACAAAATCAAAGTTGTTCAACTTCAATAGTATAAAAATGACATTTATGTTTGGAATTTGAAGATGATGTAAACTAATTAAATGTGATAAAATGGATGAAGTTTATGATTAATATTTTTAATAATTTTTTTGAATAAAAATTGATATATTTTTTTAACTTTTAAAGATGATTTTTCAGTTGCTAAAAAATGTTGAAAATTAGGGGTCTAGTTCCTACCAAAATAATATATGTAAATAAACATTTTTTCCCCTAATTTCAAAATATGTCATATGACATATATAGCTATTGCATGAAGAAATAAAAATTATTTTATGACCTATATTTTCTCTTTTATCACAATTCAAATTCCAACTCACTAAAATTGACGGTTTGCATCTCACAACATATTTTTCATAACAAATCTATCCCAATCAAAAAAAGAAATCTATATTCTTGAAGAGGACTCTCTCCTCTAATGCACCATATATTTTTTAAATTTATTTGATATGATTTACTATTTTTTTCTTTCTCTGAATCAACATCTCTTTTCCTGTTAAAATACCTACTTGCAATATTTTTTAATTACAATAAACTATGTCTAATTAAAATGCTATAATATATATATGAGGATATTCTTGACTCTGATCTCTACAAAAGGATATTTTTTGTTTTTAAAAAAATATCATTAAAAAGATTAGGAGTTATTGAAATGCCACTTTTCTGAAATAATTTTATTTTTATGGTAATTGGACCCAAAGTGGTATAAAACATGCATTTAATAGACATTTCCAATTGGAAAAGTTAAAGAACTTATCTAACTTAGGTATAATGAATCTAGCTAGACCATATGTTTGACCAAAATTAATTTTTAGTTAGAAATACTAAAATTTAGTTGTGGTGATAAGTTAGCCTAAAAGGTGACACCTAATTGTGATTTTACCCATTTTAGTTTTGTACATACATCTATCCCTCCATAATTAGTCTAAGATATCATTTATATAAACTATCATTATAAATTGTAAAAATTCCTAATAGTTGTTGCGTAAACAATTTGCTTCATTGTGAAATAATAAAAATATTCACTTCAATATAAAGCCTTCTACAAATATACACAAATTTAATTATGCACATGATCTCCTTAAAAATAATATTTGTTAGGTGTACATAAATTATTTCCATACTATTACACTCTAAAAGGGTTCCTAGATATTTGCATGAAACCTACGAGAGCAATTTTTTTTTCTCAATTTTATGACTAAACACATAATATTATTATTTTTTAATTAAAATTAAAATGAATCTTCTATTATTTGTTTATGGTATAGTACGATGGTTAAGGTGTGGCATTATTCTTGTAATCATAAAGCTTCAACATTTTTTTGGTTCATTGGGAGGGGAAAGATATAGAAGGGAGCCCACAAATGACAGTGGGAAATGGTGGAGATGCACCAAGGTCTGGAATGTTTTGTAAAAAGGAGAAATCTCAACTTTCATAGAAAGGTTACGTGGAAGCAAGCTGACAATTACTAAAATGTTTGTGAAGATCTGCAATTAAGGGTGTGTGGTGATAGAAGGAAATAACTTCACTGTCACATAGGAGGTCATCTCGAATGTCACTGGGATCCCCATCGTGGGTAAGAAATTTTGCAGGGACTGTAAAATCTATGACTCTGCCGTCAATGATTTTGTGAGAGATGAGGATGAGAAGAAAGCCATCACCAAAGTTGGAATACACTACCAGCCTGAAGGAATAAAAATGTTATGGAGATTTGTTCTCAGAGCTCTCATCTCTTATGTGACATTGGACACTATGTTTGATAGGAGCAGGACCTACCACTTCATGCTGTTGAATCATCTCAGACATGGTATGAAGGTTTCCATCCCATTCTACTTGTATGATTCTATTAATGAAAATATTAATGGCTATAGGGACAATAATATAGCTAACCCTACTTTTAATGAGGGATTGTTACTTTTAATTTATGAATATTTTAAAGCCCAAACCCTAGGGAAGGAAATCATTGTCAAAAAGGACAAAGAAGATGCTTCTGGTTTAGACTATGTCCCCTCGGACTCTAAAGATGGTGTGGGTTTTCAATTGGAGGACTAGGAGGAAGGAGAGACCAAAAAATAGAAACAAGGCTCTTCTTCTAAGAAGAGAACTGCTAGCTCGGTCAAAAAATTTAAAAAACCCACAAAAAATAGGCAAGAATGGAGATTTCCTCAAAAGAGGAATATAATGATAATGAGGAAGGGATGAACACTGATGAAGAGGTGGAAATATCTAGTGGAGAGGACAAGAAGAATAGGGATCATGTAACGGGGAAAAAAATCAATTTTAGGGGGAATTTCTCAAGCCGACTATCTGTGGATTTGGCTATCAGCGACAGAAATACTGCCCCTCCCCCTTCTGGTGTCCATGAGAAGATCCATGACTCAAATATGGATGTTCCTGATGAATACCAAGATGATGCCTCAAACTAGTCCCCAAATCCCTGCTAGTCATCAGACGATAAGGACCAGACCAAAGAGGAGTATTGCAGGAACAACTCTGGCAAGGGGAAAAAAGTATGGCATAACTTCAATGTGAATATTGTGAAGATGGGGATAATTAGGGAAGCTGTGAATCCCAAAGTTCTTAAGGATGAGGATGCTAGGATTTAGAAAGTGGAATTGATTGACCCGACTCTGGTCGTCCTCAGTGACAATGCCAAAGAAATGGAGCTTAACCTTCTCAATAAAGCCAAGAATAGTATGTTGGACCAGTTCAGGTCTATTAAATGGCTCTATAACGAACTGGGGGACCTCAAGGAAAAAATACATGGAATCGACAACAACAAGGATTGTAAAGCATCCGAGGATTACCTTTGACTTGATTCTAGGGTTAACAAGATGGAGGAAAAGATGTAGAGCCTTGAGGAAACCCTCAAAGGCATAGCAGAGTAGAGCTTCAATATCTTGAAGGCTTCAAATGAGCACATCAAGCTGCTCATAGAAAAAATGGAAGAAAATCTAGTTGGGAAGGAAGTGTAGATAATAAAAGAGGAAAAAGAGAAGAAGCCAAACAAAGGTCTAGGAAAGAAAACAAGGGCCAGATCCAAGAAGAACAAGGATGAAGAAGAATCCACTGACATCCAAAAGATCAAGGAGGCTGCTAAGAAGATGGAGCTTCTTGAATCTAATGTGGACACAATGTTTAAGAATCTCTCTTGACCTTTCTTTCTGATGTTTTTTACCCATCTCTTCTTTTTTATTTGTTCTATCTCTGTGGTGGTAGTACTCTCAGCCTTGCTAGTGGCATGTTCCATTTTTTAATTAATGTTGTCTAATGACTTGAATGTTTAAAGCTTTTTTTAAAAAATGTATTGGGTTTCAGGCACCATGTAAAACCTATTTTATGTAATCAAAAATATTTTGTTGGTTCATTGTGTTCCTATGTATTGTATCCTCCTTGATTTATTATACTTACAAACTTGAACATTTTCTCTGAAGAGGTTTATATTCATGCTTATGTCTTCATGCTCAAAACACTCATTAGATAAAATGTGCTTTCTAATTAAATTTTTATTTTTGTTAATGTAATCTATTCATATGAATTAATCCAGAGTTCAAATTTTTAATATTTTCAATAAAAAAAAGGTCTAATATGTATAGAATATGATTTATACAAAGGAAAGAAAAAATAATAATTCCTAACTCAAAATGAATTTGTTACGGTGACTTTCACGTATTTATACTTCAAGGGTCCCTCCACCAATTGAGCCCTTTCATTGATTCAACCATAGATATATAGAAAAATCAAACCCTTGACATTGATGGAAAGACGTTTAAGAAATGGCTACATAAAATTAAGCAAAAAATTATACAATGTTTGTCAACATCTCAAAAAGAAACAAAAGCAAATAAGAAGCACCCAAACAACTATATCTAAATTGAAAACTATACACATGTAAATAGTTAGAAAAATATTAAATATATAGTATAATGAACATTATCTTTACTTTTCAATTGCACATTAATAAAGTCAATCAAATCTTTATTAATATTTTAAATTATGATATATATATATATATATATATATGAAATTTCTTATCAATTTTAATTAGCTTGAATTTAGAATTTTTATATTAAACTGAGCATAAAAAAATACAACACTTTGTTACCATATTTAAGCTGATTGGCTTATTATGATGAAGACTTCCACAAGATTCTTTTGATTTTCTAGATGATGTCTTACATCGACAAAAGTAGAAATGGTGGTGAGAATTATAGATAGCACTTCTTTTGTGGCAAGAGAGAGGCATGGTTGGGATTTTTGGTGGATTACTGCTTAGACGCATTTGTGCTTGGCGAGTTTGATAATTTTTTTAAAATCTTTTAAAATTTTCATATGTCTTGCTAGAGATTTCCCAAAAATAAAAAATTCATCGTCAATGAGGATAGTATGGACATATAAGAAATAAAGTTGATGTGCTTCTCTAAATTTTGATTTTCATCATTTTCATTTCACATAAATGTGGTTAGCTTTATTCCTAGCACTAAGATGGTTGAAAATATTGTATTGTTAAATTTGGTGTATTTTTTAAGAATGTGATTCTCTCTAACAACACTTTTATTGAGAGATGTTCATATGTGATAGAATCAACATTCAAGATGTACAAAATTTTGTTCTCATAATTAAATTTAAATATCTTGATGGAGTATTTTTAAAGAATCATCTTATGGGAATCAAATTTTAAATAAAATTCATTGTATTTGGTAGATTACGAATGAGTGTTTACTGATTTTTAATTTGTTTTTCATTTAATATTTAGAAGTTGTTGTTTATATTTGGTCTTTTTTTTTTCCTAGCACTAAGATAGTTGAAAATATTATATTTTTTAAGAATGCCATTCTCTCTAACAACACTTGTATTGAGAGATGTTCATATGTGATGGAATCAACATTTAAGATGTACGAAATTTTTTTCTCCTAATTAAATTTAAATATCTTGATGAAATATTTTTAAAGAATCATCTTATGGGAATCAAATTTTAAATAAAATTCATTGTATTCGATAGATTACGAATGAGTGTTTACTGACTTTTAATTTTTTTTCATTTAATATTTAGAAGTTGTTGTTTAGATTTTGTAATAATTAATTTAATAATATGTTTCTAGTAAAATTTCATTTAAGTTCATTAATTGTCTATTATTAAAATTTATAATTTTAAAAATTGAAATCATGTTTATCACCATGTTCTTGTATTTCATTGTGATAATTAAGTTGATTTGCAATTAAATTGTGTGATTTGTACAGGAAGCCAATATTTTTAAGGAGATAACAACAATTCTGAAAATATATGCAACATCTTATTTTTAAAGATAAAACAACACTACATTGTTACCATCTAATACTGCTAAGTTATTACAATCTAATACTAGTTTGGAGTGAAAGCTAAATTTCATATGCTACAACCATAGTAAAATGTTAAAATGATAACTAAGGAATTGAACAAAAATGTTAAACTTCTCTATGAAGCTTTGATGCTTTCTAAAAGATGTTGAATGAAATTAGATTAATTCATATAGTGCACAAGATATTCTTTGTAATGGAACATTGAATTAATTGAAGGGAGCAAAGTGATGGTGTTTAAAATCAAACCTATATGAGTTGAAATATTAGGGAAAGGAGATCTTCCTTTGTAGGGAAGATGTTTTTTTAGTGAAGACAATGACAAAAATTTAAAAATAAAGAAAATTTAATATATTAATTTTTAAAAATATTTATATGGTGAGGAAATGGCCATATTTATTATATAATTATATTATAAAAATGTTACAGTTAAAATTGATAATTTAAATGATTTTATTTACAAATTAGTATATATGTAAATATTTTATTTTAAGTCTTTGTTTGAATCTCATTATTTATGTGTATCTATAAAAAAAAGTATAAAAAGATTCAACTAACACTATATATAACACTTATGAGTCAATAAATTGAATTTGATTATGATAGATTGTTGGTAAGTGGTATTTGTTCATATGTGGAAGGTGTTAATTTTTGTTTTACCAACAAAGTTATTTGGTTTGATATAATAGTATTTTTTGTAATGTTTAAATTATAGTAGGTTACACTAAAGTTTATGTCAAGAATCCATTTGATTGGATGAAGTTGATCTCTCTTCAGTAAGTTTAGGCTTTGTAGAGAGCATTAAAATTCAAGGTTGTATGTCATTTTGTAGAGAAAAGTGAAATTTGTTTGAGAAAAGGGTTGGAGAATATCAAAAGGCTAATGTAATCTACGAGGACAAATAGTGTGTTGTTAGTATTAATTTTTATTTATTTATCTAGAGTCTTTTAATAGATCTAAAACTATTTCCTCAATTTGTTGAATTGATTAAAATTATTTTTTTAATTGTAAAAAATATATTAAAAGTGATGGATATATTAGGAATATTTAAATTATTTTGATTAATTTTATTGACATTACTTTTAATTAGTATGAAAATATTTCTTTTATCATTGCGATATATTAATATAATTATGTAATAGTTTTTCATAATAGTTTAATTCATATGATTAAATGTGGTTATAAAACTGACACATTAGAATAACACTTTTAAAAAAAAATTGTTTCTGTGTTTCTTTAATTGAAATATGAAACTTTTAGATATTAAGAATTTATTTCTTGTTGTTATAATTATTAGAAATTAACAATATCCCTTAATCTGAAATCATATTTCCAAAATAATTAAAACAACAAATTAATTGTCATTTAAACTATGATATACATGTTTTCATTTCTAAACAGATAGGGATGATTTATATATTTGAAATACATACCTCATTGTGAACTACACCCATTTCTTGTTGCCAAAGAAATTGGCATGCTCTTAGATGTGTGACAACCTATTTTTTTGCTAGACCACCTTCTCTTAGAATCATGAAATTGACATGTTTGTTGATTGTAGATGACTAGATGATGTCAAACAATATTGGAATAGTAAAGATGTAATTATTCCATTAGATATTTCAGAGTTAGAAAAAATATTATGACAAATCTTCTCATATCAGCACTACAATATCACCATTTTATATATTTTAGTATCAGCATAGCCATTGCACCCCTCAAAGATCCAAGTACTAGTAAATAATAGAACATAACATTGAATCAAAAACCAGTATTAATAGTCCAAACAAAAATAATAATACATCATTTAACTGTTTCTTATTAGTTCCTGTCATAGGCAGGTAACTATTGCTTTCATTAAATTTTTTTTTAATTAAATGCACCAATCAAAATTCAATATTTTTTAAGTCTATTTATGTTTGTTAAAGTTTGGTAATTTCAGCATATTTTGAAATTTTTAATAATGTTATTTATTTACAATTGTATTGGCTATCCAAAAAAAAAAGAAAAGGCAATGAAAAAAATAAAATTTATTTCAAATAAATCAATAAAATTATAGACTACTTGTAAGTTTGTGCCAAGTGGTCGAAGTACCTATGACAGGGAGGCAACACCTACATTTTTTTAAATGCCATTAAATGTGCATTATTAATCTATCCTGAATAGTCTTTCTACATATATTTTAATTCTCTCAAAATCTTTCCCTCTCCATTGTCTTTTTTTTTTCTCCCATTCTCGTTGGTATTAGAGAAATTGATGTCTATGACTTTTTGAAGTGGAGGTTTCATAAAAGAATAGCAAACATAATTTCATTCTGTAGGTGCAGTTTTAGACTTGAAATTCACAAAGGATGAAGGTGAGACTAAAAGAAGTTATTATGCACTACATAGACTGAGAAACTTGAAAGTTGTATCTGAGAAATTAGGATTTTGGTAATTTTTAACCAAACTACTTTTGCCCAATTTATGTGGATAATACTGAAGGTTTGTCACTTCTTCGTGTGGCTATGCAACTATTTTCCTTTACAAATGTTGCATATATCAATTCTCCATAATATTAAGCTGTGTGTTTTTGGGTTCTAATTTTTGCGATAATTTTTTGGATATTTTATCAACCCTAACCCAATTCTGATATACTGTTTCTTTTGGCAGGTATGCAAAGTTTTTAAAATTCTATTTTTTTTAAAACTTAGGGTTTTTTTTCTTCTTTTTTGTGATGTTTTTCTTTAAGTTTTTCACCAATCGCAGCTAAAAATGGTTTGATTTTTTAAGCTTTTATTGGATAAACTTGTGTCAAATTTTTGTAAGCAATTACATTATTAGCAAGGCATTCCATAATGAAGAATTGTTCCTCTGTTTTTCCCCTTCTATATTCAATATGCATGAATCGTATCTGGTTTTGTGCTGAACATCTTACTTTTCTCAAATCCGAGCTTGTTTGAACGACTTTTTATTTGAGCTATAGATATTTGTTAGAGCACTTTTTACGACATTTTCAAAAAGCACTCCTACATTTGACAAACCTTTCAAACCAGTAAACTTGATGATCTGTGAGCAATTTTTAAATTTTACACCAAGCGGACACGCACTGCAACAGTGTGACCCAAGAGGGTTTATTTTTTTTATTAATGTTTAGGTAATGAAACCCTACAAATGTCTTCACCCTAGCCTGCACTACCATTGCCCCATCAAGCCTCCATCCCAGCTGAAACATTTACTGGGACCACCTTTTCCTTGTGCCCTGTTCTTGTTGTCTTAGGGTAGGAAACTATCTCTCCATTGCTAATAACCCTCACCACATTGCATCTATTTTGACCAGGTTGCCTAAGCAGTGTTCAGTGGCACCCTGCAACATCCCAAACCAGACTCTTGCCCTCATCACAAGCTCTTTGGGTCCAAATCTGCTACCAATTGGGAATCCCAAACCCTAACTGCCGAAACACCCTGCATACACTCCCTTGCTTTCAAAAATATTATCCCTAATTTATTCTACCATACCATTTTAAATATTAGAATTTTGACAACATTTATTTGGCCGCAGAGATAATTTTTAAGTGTATTAATACACTTGGAAAAAGAAAAATTATGTGTAATTTTAAAGAAAAAAATTATCAACATATTCTTAGGGAAAGCAAACATCGATGATAATATTCTCTTTAAAATTAAGATCACAGTCAAATAAAATAAAATAAATCTATAGACTTTAAGACTAGGAAATTAGTAAAATACTTTCTATTTTTAACCTTTTAGCCATTTTATGGGTTCACAAGTGGACATTAATAATTTAAGTAAAAAGCACATGAGAAATGGGATGGGTGTTGCATATTGGAGAGGAGTTTGAGAGCACAAGCAAGTAGCAAGGAAGAGGTAGGAGACTTGGAGATGTAAGAACTGCTACAACAACCTGTTGAGAAAGAACTCTGTGAATGAGGTACTATTGCTACAAATGACTAGTATTTTAGCTCAAAACATGCTACTATTGTTTGTATAAAATATATTTAATGTCCATAATACTTTACAAACTCTTTCCAATCATAGAAATTGTAATTTCATGCTAGCTGTGATACATACAAGGTAAACCTATATACGAATTAGGAAATAGAGACAAGGTAGATGAGCTATTTGACAAATTGCCTAAGGAAATGTGATGTCTTATAAAGCCATGTTGGCAGGGTAAGTTGTAAAAAGGTGGTCGTTAAAGGAGCCTGAGAAAACTTTAAGCATATGCAATCGGCATACTCTTTGCCATCTTAACTTGAAGCTTTGGAAGCAGATTGTACATCCATCATTACAAAATAGTAAATGAAAGTTTTGTCATACTTTGCAGTTGCGAATGCCATTTCCTATCACCACAACCTTCACAAAACTTATCTGCAAAATTCAATAAAGAAGAATTTATGCACATAATTGAATTATGTCCCCATGTATAATTCTATTATGTAGAACCTAACATTTTTATTTTTCCAACAATATAAAATTGTTAGCTTCTCATCGTCCCTAGGCCTTGATTTCTTTCTTTACAATTTTAGGACCATATCATGTTTCTCATCGTGGATGCCACTCTAGAGCACCTCATTTTGCTCTTCTTTTCTTTGCATCTCAAGATTGACATTGAAAGTTTTTTCTCTCCTTTCAAATTTATCCAATTGGTTAGTTTACAATTTTTGAGACAAATGTTTATTTTTCCTACTTTAGGTGGGCTCAAGATTTGTTTTTTGTGGGTTTTCTTGTAGATGATAAATTG
Source organism: Chamaecyparis obtusa (assembly GCA_027943335.1). NCBI lineage: Eukaryota > Viridiplantae > Streptophyta > Pinopsida > Cupressales > Cupressaceae > Chamaecyparis > Chamaecyparis obtusa. Next base: position 271,560 of record BSBK01004194.1, on the reverse strand, counting down.
TTAACAGTGGAGCAAGGTAATATAGGGGTAGCTAAGAAAACTGACTATTAAGGTACAATATTTTTCCTGCTATTGTTAGAATTAGTGGGTTTGTATTGTTGTCTATATTTTGCCACTGTGACTTTTTATTTATGAGGTTCATTCTTTTATTAGCTTTAATACACTTGGAAAAAGAAACTATGACCAATTTTGAAACTTTATGCTTCACCATTCCAAAATGTTCAAATGATGAGTTAAAAGCAATTTTCCACTAAATAGTTTAGGATTTTTGAGACAAATGTTTCTTTACCCTGCTTTACCTGTGCTCTAGATTTATTTTTGGTGGATTTTCTTGTAGAGGATAAATTGTCAATAGTAGACCAAGTTCACAGAGGGGCAGCTAAGAAAACTGACTATTAAGGTACAATATTTTCATCTCTATCACCATTGTACCTTTTTATCTATGAGCTTCATTATTTTATCAACTTTTCAATACACTTGAAAAAGAAGCTATGACTGAATATCGATATTTAGATTAAGATTCAAACTTAACAATTATGACCACATCACCATTTGTGATTGTGACTATATTTTTAAAAATTCAAAAATGTGCTTTGACATTTCTTCTTCAGATTTTTATTATAAAGCACTTTGTGCATCAAATTTCTATTATTACAAATAAGGTCAATGGCATGTTTTGTCATCTCCTCGGCACAACTAGATGATGCCAAAAATTCTAGTCTCCAACATCATTACCAACTCACTCTACTTTTCATTGTCAAATCAGATTTTACCTTTAACTATTTTTCTATTATATTGTAAACTACAATAAGGATAGAAAATGTTCAAATAAAACTTAAAGCATATGGCAATTGAAACAAATCTATAGACTTCTACTCCTATATACAAAAAAGTCATTTTTACAAGTTTAAAACTTACAATATGGGCTTACTTGGTGGGTTTTGGACTAAAGATTCAAGGTGATTCAGTTACGTGCCGACCACCATAACCTTACACCTAGATTTTGTGAAGACATGGTAAAAATTGTCTGCAATCATACACTTGCCTCCAATTTACTTGCCTCCCTAGTCTCCATCGTCCATGAATCGAATATAGAAATTGGATTTTAGTTTTTCTGTTCCACCATTTACATTATTTCTTTGTAATTTATTTCTATTTTTTACCCATATTTTGCTTGTCAATAGAAGCTGAAAACTATCATTTTCCTTAGGAATATAACTTTAACACTACAAATTTATAGTTTTCACAAGACATTATGGCTACTTGTTTAGGAAAGTGATAACTTCAATGGCTGCATTGTTGTTAATAGAGAAATCCTTAACATGCTCAAAAGATTTTTCAAACATTTTAGACTATATTGAGTGAAGAAAAACACTTAGAAGTGGTGAATAACATTTGGAGTTTTTCCCTTGGCTATATAGGAAATGTTAGTTTCTTTTGGGAAACTCATCATTTTGATAAATGTATTGTACTCATAAAGAAACATCATTAGCATGATTGATAGATATCTGAGATTGTCTTAATCAATCAACAATACTAATATTTTGTAAAGCAAGAATGACTGAATAAATCTTCCTTCTTTTGCAAGGTCAACGACACTGTGATTTGCACATTCAGTTGAAAGAACTTATAAAGAACAAAGATAACCAGTTGCTCAACAACACAACACACAATAAGCTACTAACCCCATACATGGTCATTTACATATGCTATCTATGTTATTTTGAACTTGTTACTTCTCGCACTATATACAAAACATTTCAAATCTTGTGTTATGTTTCAAATGGTGTTCATGCTATGTTTTAAATCTTGTTTGGATCATTATACTATAACAATATTGAAATCTACCTTATGATTTACATGCTTATGTTGATTACAAAAAAAAACACTATTTCAATTCTTTCAAAGTCATTTCTTTCACCATTTATCAAAAATACATTCACCATGTTATGCTTTTACAGTTTCAGTATTATTTATGTTCATTTTTAATATAATATGTAATGCTCCAACTGATACTTCACATATCATACAAAGTCATTTTTCCCAAATACCCGAATACAATGTTGCTTCATGCTAAGTTGTCCAATACTTCCATTGCATCATTTAAGGATTTAAGTTTCAGGTGCCTCTTGCAATATATTCTTCTACTTCCAAAATACACATAGTTTAAATGCAAATGAATCAATTCAAATTTGATAAGCAAATTTAGGTAATGAAGCCTCCCTTTCATCTTATCAAACATACAGATTTCATTTATTTCAACGATATTTGGCAGATAATCCTCACGTTAAATGCACATTTTATTTCATGAAGAACCAAATCTAATGTGAAATTATAACTGTAGAGCACATTCCCATGCCTTTAAAGTAAGTCTTACAAATCCAAAAAAATACTTTACATTTTTCAAATACCTCAAATTCATATTGCCACTTCAAGATAGAGACTGTTGGAACTAAGAATTGATTTCTTTCTTTACAGACAATGTGGCACAGCTTGGCTATATTAATATCTCTAAACTTACTCGCACAACTATTACAATGACAACAAGATTCAGGTACCCTATATCCTACCTTTTATTTTATCATAGCTATAAATTTGTTTATTCAGAGAATATTCTACGATATTTCAAGGTTTCTCAGCTTCTGTTCTTATTAAAAACATAATCATGTTGTTCAGGCTGATGCAAACTATAAATATCGATTACCTTACATTATCAAATACTAATATTAATCTGGCTGATTTACATGATCCGAAATGGTGCTCTTACATTCTCCTCCATTTTCGACACTGAAGAAAAGGGTGGAAAAGGTTTAGCAGGCTCATTACCCTTTCCAGAAGGTAAATGAGCAACATCATAAGCATGGCTAGTGTACAAACCCCAAACCTAACAACAGTCTATCTTTCCAGAGAGCCCATCAGGAACACATGATTCCAATTCATAGCGAGGCCAGCCATGGCACCAACGACACTTCCCACACTTTAGGAGTCCTCTATTCTTTACCATAGAATGCCATTGCACTTGTGGCCACCAGCCACACAGAAACGTGGCTGATGTGCTCACTTGTTTAAATAAAAATGCTGCCACAACCACAATGATTGAAATGAATGTTTTTTCATACCATTGAAGATGCCAAAGCAGTTTATGGAATTTAAGATTATTTTACAAATAGCATTTATAACCTTCTTTTCAAATTAGATCTTCTATTATTAACTGTGATTGACAAGTTTATAACTCTTTCCAATGACGAAAAGTTTTTAACAAACATCTATCAGGCCAAACCAATTTATGGAAACCAAGTACAATGTACAATTGAATAAAGGGGGACTATAGTGCAATAAAATTTCTAATCTTCCTTCAATTAGTTTTAATCACAAAGTACATAACTTTAACTACTTGCAAACCTTTTTCCCACATAAGTTTTCCAAATAAACTATCATGTTATTCATTCTCTCTATGCCTATTTATAAAGCACTTGATGCAATAACACATTTCATCCTTCTCATTACAATCAAATTTTCACACTCGACCAAAACAAAACTTAAGAAGATTAATATTATTTACACACTCACAATTCACCACATCTTACCCTAAAACGCACAATACAATAGACATGAACTTTGACGCTTGCATCCCTTATTTTAAAAGTATATACATTATAATAAAAACATGAGCTTAGTAATTCAATCACAAATCGTATTATACTTATGTTTTAGTATTCACAAATAATTCTATAATAATGCACAAAAATGGAGTGGAAATCAACCATAAAATTTATAATTCATCGACACTTCCAACTATTTGTCCCGAGCCTTACTAAATTACTCTTAAAAGCGCGTTGACCAAATCTAGTATCTTTTAAATCTATTTAAAATAAGGAAGTCCTTGAAAACATGTCGTGTACAAGGAAAGAGACGTTAAATATATATTAGAAAGGGATGGCGTATAATATGTGCCTTTAAATTCAACTTTAATTAACTATATAAAACTAGAAAAATAATTAACATACTCTATGAGTCCGATGCGGCGCCTTACCAAAATGATTATAAACACAATGATATTGAATATAAAACAGCAATGATACTTTCGTTGACTACTTTTAATGTTCTATTTAAGTGTGCACTTTTATCATTTGCTACCAAGAGATGTATACATATTCTATTCTATTTACGTCCGAGAGTTTTAATTAGTTTAGTTGATCAAGGCCTTTCACATCTGATTTATCTATTTCTCTCGGTTTCTCATTTTTGGACTAGATTGTGACTTAATTTTCAAATAGGGAAAATTTTCTGATTGAGCGTATTCTTCACGTCGGCCACTTTTCAATCTTTCTTCAAACCACATTTGATTCATTCCCCCGCGTTTAAGATGATGTGTTTGAAATCTATTTGACGTACTAAACCCATCTTTTTAAAGTCTCGAGTTTGAGATATCTTTTCTAGATCTACGTGTCATTGTCACCTATCGAAGACGTGCCAACTGCCATGGGGTCCATGTCCCTCGCACTCCCTTAGCATGAATTAATTTGATAGCCTCTAGATATATTTTTAAATTTTTTTGAATGAGAATAAAATTTACAAATACAGCTTCAACAATATTATGTGGAATTCACTTTACACCCCTTCATGAAGACCATGTGTGATATCAATAAATGTTATAAAAGATCCCCTCTAAAAGCTAACACGTGGAGTGACCTCCTACATTAATTTAATGATTATTTTAATGCGAATTATAGATTGCAGAAAAGAATGTGAACTAAGGAGATAGCTATGAATTTAACGAGTATAAGATTGATTTCGTTCGGTTATTTTCATATTTTTAACACAATAAATATTTTTTTCACCTACTTGGCTGATTTTTTAAAACCAAAACGAACAAAGGAAATCAGTTCCTAGATTTTATATAAGATCAATGGATGACAGTAGATCAGTAGATTGATCAGCAACCATGCATAATATAACAAAAAATAAAGAATTGTCTACAAACAGTAGTGTCATCTATAGAAAGAAGCGAGTCAACGAATTTGCAATACGATAGAAAATTGTCTCATTTATGAACTCTAGTGCTAAACTGAGTAGTCTAACTCACACAATGCCCAAATTAAAGGAGTTATTGAAGTCCAGTCTTGGCTCCCATTTCATAAGGGCTAGAGATGCCTTCTCAATAACCCACATGCCACCATATAGAATGGAAGACATGTATTCTAAATAGGAAAAAGGTAAATGTAAGGAAACCCTTGGGCATGGCTAACCTAGAATAGAGATGGAAAACATACCACTAGCAAGATTAGAGATATTCAATACTAGAGTAAGAGAGGAAAGATAAGAGGGTTTAACACAAAACAAGGAAAATCACTATTTCAAAGGCCTCACTTTCTCTATGAAACCCTCACTTGGATCCACTTCCATTCCATGTGACTCCACTTACACTCTCAAGCTTCCATTTTTCTTACCATCAACTTAGTTTGTGACAACACCATTCCCGTACCAAAGGAAGGAGAATTTGATGCCTTAGACATAGATTTCCCTTAAGATGCACCTAAAGATTTTGCTTCCTAACTAGGTCCTTCTCCCACTCAATTTACAACCTCTCCCATTTCAAAAAAGTTTTTAAAAAATAGCAATTTACTTAATGAAAGATAAAGAAACTCTTGTAGAAACCATAGATGAGAATATAGTAAGGTCACTACATGGTCCTTAATTATATGAATTGTAGTGAAATTAACTACGTGACCAAAGTATGTTTAAATATACTATTGTGAATAGGTTCCTTATAATAATTACTTAGGTAATTGAATTTTTCAACCTAATAGTTGATTGGTGTTATTGAAATGCCACCAACTTATTCCATATTTATTACTATTCAAATACCCCTATAGATGCTTGCATTTTAGATGTATTTAAATAACATTCAAATTTTATTTGTAAGTATGAATATTTCTCTTAAAGTGATTTCTCAGTAACAAGCTTTATGTTGTGGTATCAATTTTTTTTTCTTTTGAATGTGTTTATCTACATTCTAGAATAATTTCAAATCATAGTTTAGATTTTTACATACATCTGTCCCTTCAGAATTAGTCTAAGATATCATTTATATAAATAGTCATTATAAATTGTAAAAAATCTTCATAGTTGTTGGGAAACAATTGGTTTTATTTTTAAATAATAAAAATATTCTCTTCAATATAAAGCTTTATACAAGTATACACAAATTTACTTATGTACATAGTCTCCTTAAACATTATATATTTAAGGTGTACATAAATATTTTCCATACTATCACATTCTAAAGGGGTTACTAGTTAATTGCATGAAACTTATGAGAGAAGTTATTTTCTCATTTATGGCTAAACACAAAATATTCTAGTTTTTAAATTAAAATCAACATGAATTTTCTATTATTCATTTATGGTCTAGTATGATGGTTAAGTTGTGGCATTATTCTTGTATTCATAAAGCTTCAACATTTTGCTGGTTCATTGTATTCATATATATTGTGTTGTCGCTGATTTATTGTATTCACAAACTCGAACCTTTGCTTTGAAGATGTTGATATTCGTGTTCGTCTTTATGCTTCAAACGCTCATTGGATTAGATGTGCTTCCAGATTCAAAATATTTATACTAATGTAGTCTATTCATATCAATTAATTTGGACTTCAAATTTCCAATATTAACAATAAAAAGAGAATATTTCTTATATGTATAAAATATGACTTATGCAAAGTAAAAAATAAATTAATTCCCAACTCAAAATGAGTTTGTTACACTGAGTTCCAAGTATTGATAATTCAAGGGTCCCTCCACCGATCGAGCCCTGTCATTGCTTCGACCATAGATATATAGAAAAACCAAACCCTTGACGTTGATGAAAAGAGGTTTAAGAAATGGTTACAGAAAATTAATTTACTGAGGTTCAACGTTTGGACGTCATGATTTTAAAAACTTTAGAATGAAAGATACGTCGAAAGATGAAGTGGGAAACATTTTGAATTGTAAATGTCATCATAAGCGGACAGATTACATTCGCGAGGCAGAAAGCTGCCTTCCCCAGGTAGCGATTGCTTCTCTACTATCTGAGAACTTTACCGGTCGCATGTTGCATTTTTATATCGTTCAGACTCATTCCACACCGGCCCTATTTTGTCCCGAGGGAAAGTTCTACAGAGAAAAATCTGATGATTGCGCTTGACCCCATTTATTATGATTATATCTATTATCAGCTACAGAAGCTTTTCATTTATTATAAAATGCCAGCACTCTAAACCTTTTCTCACAACAAATTTTTCTATTTTCGAACAGGGAAATAGCAGTAGAGCTCATTTATTGATCTCCACATCATTGAGCCATGAGGACTAATAGTTTGATTGCGTGTATTGGTTTGGTGGTCTTGTGTTCGAGTCTTGCCAATGGGCAGCTCAGTTCAACGTTCTATGATAAGACGTGTCCCAACGCACTCTCTACTGTCGAAGCTGCGGTGAAAGCAGCGGTCGCCAAGGAAAAACGCATGGGTGCATCGTTGCTCCGCCTTCACTTTCACGATTGTTTCGTTAACGTAAGACTCTCCTTTAAATTTTAGGTTATCTGGTTACTTGATCTCTTAGATTACTATTTCAATATAACGTTTTTCTCTTGTATTTTTGTCTCAATTTCAAGGGATGTGATGGGTCGATTCTACTGGACGACTCTGCAAACTTTATTGGAGAAAAAACCGCTGCTCCTAATAATAATTCTGTCAGAGGATTCGACGTGATAGACACCATCAAAACTCGAGTGGAAGCAAAATGCCCCGGAATCGTTTCTTGTGCCGATATTGTAGCCATTGCTGCTCGTGATTCAGTTGTTGAAGTAGAAAATTCCCCCCTCTACTACGTTTATTTTTTCCAGTTACTTTAAATCAATAGTATTAATGTAAGAGACAATATTATTGCTTATCTGAACAAATATTGTTTTGTATTACCAGTTGGGAGGGCCAGAATGGACCGTACAGCTTGGGAGGAGAGACTCAAGAACGGCGAGCCTGAGCGCCGCAAACAGCAGTATTCCTCCACCCACATCCAGCCTCGCAGCACTTATCTCCTCTTTTAGTAATCAGGGTCTTTCCACGAAGGACATGATAACTCTTTCAGGTAGCTTTAATTTATATAGCTTCAATAGAAATTTTATTAGGGTTCCAAAATAATTAAACAAGGGTTTATGGTAACCAAGTGAATGATTGGTTTTCAGGTGCTCACACAATTGGTCAAGCGCGGTGCACAAACTTCAGAACCCGCATATACAATGAAACGAACATAAACAGTGCATTTGCCAGTTCTCTCAAGGCTAACTGCCCAAGAACTGGCGGTGACAATAACTTGTCGCCCTTAGATGTTCAAAGTCCCACTGTGTTTGATAACAAATACTACATAAATCTTAAAAGCCAGAAAGGACTTCTTCACTCTGATCAGCAGCTATTCAATGGAGGCTCTGCTGATTCTCAGGTGACTGCCTTTTCTAGCAATCAAGATACCTTCTTCACTGATTTTGCAGCTGCCATGGTGAACATGGGAAACATAAAACCTTTAACTGGTACCAACGGAGAAGTCAGAAGGAACTGCAGGAAACCCAATTAGATAGTACGTTATCTGGAATAAAGAATAGAGCTAGGTTCTAGATTATGGGTGTGATCATCTGTAGTTATCGAAGAATAAACTACCTAGTTAAATGAAAAATAAGCTTTTTACAATATCTTCAAGCATAAATCGCCTATTTTACATCGAAGAAATATTTTGGCAGGTAGGCTTTTATAATGTAAGCTTTTGATGGCAGAAAATCTTTCTTTTGAATAATATATTAAACTTTCATGTGGAAAAAAATATTTTAAATTTTCGATATAGCGTAATATAGTCCAACAACTTTCTTAATCGTACATCTTTTAAAATTTTTTTTTAAAGATTTAGACGAATATAAATTTAAAAGTGTTGCTGCCTACGAGAAAATTAATTTTGCTGGATAGGCAATCTATACAGAGAAAAATCTCTTAAACAGAGTCTTCCTGTTCCAGCCATAAACAAATAAATTTCTTCCTCAAATATTCATTCAACAGTTACTTGAAGGAAAAGTTATCGATTTTATATCTGCAATTCGGAAAACTTCAATTCCTGAAATAATGAATTCGGCATATAACAGTATATGGAGGTCCTTTGCTCCCGTTACGACCTTCAGACATTTAGTAAGAAGAGATGGTTGTCGTTTAAATCCGAAAATGACTCCACAGTTTTGTCACATGTGATCTCTTTGAAAGCTTTGAGGTTGTTTACTTCATTTCATTGTAGTGTCAGTGTATTGAGTCAAAAGAAGAAAGCAATAGCTTTGTATTTTAATTTTCGCTGGCCTTTATATATAAACGACTTAAAGGAAATACACAGATTAGTTTAGAACTTGGGTCGACCTTGCGATTTACGTAACACATAGCAAATCTTATCTAAAACAATCTTGAAGATTATCTCCTACCTTGTATAAATTATCTTTACATCAACATTTTGCAATATCAAAATCTTCCCTTACATATTCATTTTTTTCTCTATTTCATATTGTTGTAAATATTTTGGCCAATTGATCTTCCAATCTGCAAACCTTGTTAGTGGGCCTTCGGTGTAATGGTGAAATTGAAACATTGTTAGAGAGCCCACCAGGGATCAAGCCTTGATGAGTGCAAGGCTCCAAAATCATAAGGGATGAAGCTGAGATCATGTGCCATGGAAATTTGGTCAAATAGATACCTCCCGGTCCTTCGCTCTTTGCTAAAGAGGTTCACCCTAAGACCCATGCCTATGTATTGGATAGCTAATATGACTCTGTAGATGAAAAAACCTCCATCAAACAAAAATCTACAAACCTCTAAAGTAATTTCTTCATTATTCACCAACTTTCAAATGAAGTGACATCTTGTAAGAATTCACTTGCCTCTCTTATGAAAGAGATGATTCCTCAACATAGAAATTGTCATTTTATTAACACAAAAGTTTTGTGTTGATTCTTCTTACGCTTGCAATGAATCTACAAATATTCTCCTCATTCCAACTGCTTGACATGCTATTAATTAAGTTCGTACATACTCTTTCTTTGATGAACTTATCCCAATAGGCTTCTTTGATGCCTATGTAAGACTACACCTATTATAAAATCAAAAGCATACACACTTACTATAGACAATATTACCTAAAATATCATTGTCAATATATGATGCAGACATACAACATTGGAAACCTTAGGAGGATAGTTCACTCAACTAAGATACATCAAGGGACCTAAACACCAATGGTTTCCATAGGTGTCTTTCACTTTCTTTGGCCTCTCAAGGATCTCAACATATACCTTGAACTCCCTTCCTATCCTTCACCATCCTCATTGAGTGAAAGTGGTATGGTGAACTCATTAAATGTGTTTGAAGTTCATGAAGAGAATTCAACATTCAAATAGTGCATGATAGGACCCGGTGTAGAGGATCTTTTTGGGTGTAAACTAGGAACTTGGTCTAGGACTTTGAATGATAGTATAAGGTTGTGGGGATCATCTAAGAATACCATGGGAGAGAAGTTTTTAATTTTTGAGAGTCACCTATAACCAGTTAAGGTCTGGTTCAACAATAAGGCCTACAAAACCAAGTAGCCCTCCTTAGGTTGATTTCCCTCTTTTTCTCAAGAATTTTGTAAAGGACTTGGCAATTAAACCTCAGATTTGGATACCCTTTTCAAGGTTGTAGAAGAATGCAAAGGGAAATTTTCTTAAACTTAAGATAGGTAGGTAAGGATTCACCGTGGTGACAGGCCTAATAGGTGTAATTAGGCTTAGCTAAAGAAGCAACTACCCTCTAAAGGATTGATCCCAGTCTCTTGTAAAGTTTGGAGTTTTTCAAGGGTCATATAATATTTCAAGATCCTGAGTTTTAGCTTCTGGAACACATTAGAACATAAGTTATGTTGCTAATTCCAAAGTTTTCCTAGGTGGACACATTGAGATGTCCACCTAGGGCATCAATTTACTTCCTCCTTCCTGCATGATAAACAAAATGGAAACCAAAAACATAGAATACATAAGCCTACCTTGAATATCTCCAAGAGTCACGAGAAGACACTCTTGGGAGTTCAAGCTATAGCTATTTATGGTTCAAAACCCTTACTACAGACTACAGACAAACCCAAAGATGTAAAACTAAGGATAAATCTTACTTCCTGTTGCTTCAAGATGTCAAATAATTTGTGAATGAAAGATAAGAAATAGGGCTATCACATGCATGTAAGACCCTTCACAAAAGTAACTATACAAAGTTGTACAATGGCTGAAAATAGTGAAATTTGCATGAAAAACATAGAAATCTGATCCTATTCTTCTTCAAACTTGAATACAAAATCCTAGACTTCATTTTTTTTGGAGGATCTCAACTTGTAACTCCCAAGAAAGAATAACAATGTCCTTGGGAGTAGTCACAATCGAGCTAAAGAAGAAAAACACTATTTTCAAAAAAAACTTGTAAAGTTGCTCATCTTGAAATGATGCAACTTTTACATTTTTGAGACATATGGATCCCAAATGAAAACCTTTTGAGCTTTTTCCCAACTATTTTTGAGCACACACCTAAATCTTTTCTAAAAAAAACTTCTAAGGCAAGATAGAATTCAAATCACTACTTGTCATAGGTGGCTAAAGGCTAGGTGAGCTTATAGGATTGCCACCTAAGGTTTGCCACCACATATGTGGACTTTATGGAAAAATTACACACAACTATTTAAAACAATCATACACACAAAAACCAAGACTTCCTACATTATTCACTCCTATATGCTCTGTGAGAGCTATTAGTGCTCTGTTATGCCTGATTTTCACCTTGTGCCCTTGTACCACTATATCCAATCAAATAAAATCATTAGTTGTAGATCATAAAATATCATGTTTTATTGTTATTTACACATACTGATGAAATTTTTCTTATGAGTTCATGAATATTGAGATTAAAACTATCACATAGATTCTATCTAGTGTTACATCTTCAAGATGAGTCAAACTTCCAATTATTCTTTTGCATATTTTAGATTCAATATTTCACCCTCTATCTTCTTTACTAATTTTAGTATCTTTAGCAAGTGGTGTAGATTGTGAATTATCATTCAACATCCTAAACCACCTTGACTCTTACATATTTATATTGACTAATAAAAATTTCTCATAATAGTTGACTCACTTCAATGCCCCAAAAGTAGCTCATTAATTATAAATCTATCATATCAAACTATTTATTCATAATTGTTTTGAATTTATCTATAGAAATTTTTTTAGTGACTTGATCAATTCATCAACATATAAAAATAGAACCAAAACTTGATCGCCATTGTTGTCCCTTTCTGTCTAATGTTGGCTTATGGCTTCCTCTATTGAATCTATTATTTATCATTAATATTAGTGTTTTGATATTACACTGATATTATTTTTTTGAGATAATAAAGTATCTTATTCAATATATATGCCTTACCTTCATGTCCACTAACTTCCTGACATAGTGTTTGACATACACATCCTTCTTCATGTAGACAAGAATTAAAGGAAAATTATCTTAAATGCTTTCGATAAACTTCATAATTGTTTTGTTTATCTATTTCTAAAACCATTTTACTGTATCAATATTTAAAATAAAGAAAATATTAGATCATTATAATTGATTCCATGTTATTGTGACAAAAATTTTGTTACTAGCCCTACCTTGTGTTCTCAATTTTACATTCTAAATTAAATTTGATCTTATAAACAAATCAAACTTCTTGGAAATCTTTACCTTCAAGTAGATAAAAAAAACACCCATATTTAATTTATCTTAATATAATGCATCTATTCATCCAACATTTGTTCATATCCACTTTTTGAAAATAAATACAATCATAAGATTATTTTTTTGAACAAATTCTAAATTACCTTCTTCTCGATCATATATCTCTACCAAACTTCATATTTTATCATCTTAAACTAAACAACTAAGATGAAGAATCTAATTCACTACTTGCATTATAATTGGGAGTATGTTCACTTTCATAGCCTAATGGTTCTCCTTGTTTATGATTACTTGTTCCTTCTTGTGGATTTGACTAATTTCCTAGCATGATTTTTTCTTAGATTTTTGTTGTCTTAGGTATTGATACTTCATTTGTGATGATTTTCTAAATGCTTCCATTTCATGGTTCTTTTATAAATTAGTTATCAAATTCTTTGAAACAAGATTATAAAATCTATAGTTTTTATTTAATTCTTAAATATATACAACAAAAATTCATGTAAACCTCTATCATCAAGATTTATTCTCATTTCTACTAGAACAAGACAATATGAAATACAACAAAATTTTAGGAGAGGATATGCATCATATTTATTAATACTCTAAACTTATTGTGGAATCCATTTCTTACACTTCTATTTAAAATAAATTCACAACACACAATTTACTACTTTTTCCAATAATTTGACAAATGTTTGGTATTCAACATGTTTCTTTCCATCTTGATATATTTTCTCTTCTTTCATTTTACTATATCATTTTGTTCTACTTAAGTAAATTAAGAGAGGGCACAAACCCTTACATAAGCCCTAAGGTAGAACAAAACTGAATCCTTTTTTTATGATGTCTACCTTTTACTAAATTTCCTCTCGATTCTATAATATCTAGAAAAAACCTAAAAATTATTTAAATGTATTCTCCTCCTCTATTAGCCTCTAATAACTTAATATAATTTCTTCTTTATTTTTCTACCATAGCTTTAATTTTTTTAATTTTTCTAAATGCTTCAATATTTTTCTTGATAATTTTATCCATCATTACCTGTTATAATTATCAATAAAGGTTAGAAAATAAGTGACACCTGCAAATGATATATTTTATATTGGTACACACAAATCATTATGAGCTAGCACCAATATTTCTCATGTTCTTTCTGAAACTACATTTGGAAAACTATGGCTATGTTATTTTGTTAGAATGAAACTTTGACATTAACAAAATAGCTTCTTTGTTGTTGGAAATATTTTTTTAAAAATGTAGAGAGGAAAGAGTTGATCAATCATTGTACTATTCATTCAATAAAAGTTCCTTTAAATAGGTGATACAAACATAACTGAAATCGTTACATAACTATGAAAAGCAACTGAGAAGAAGTTTATTAAAGTAAACTAAAAATGAACCTACCAAGTAATTTAATACATCAATATTCCCCCTTTATTACATTGATTCGAACAAGAGTATAATATTGCAAGGATTTTAAACACAACCCTTCTAGATAATTTGATGAAGCTTCTTCACCATTCCTCCTCACTTTTTCAAGAAACACTAATATCAATGCATCAATGGATCTCCTAACTATAGAGGCTGAAACCATCTACATAACTTGAGTGTTTCCACCTCCCATGTATAATGAGACAAATTTCCTCCAAAATTACACATATCCTTTGAGTGTGTCTAATGCATCCTCTAGTGCTACACATGATACACCTTTCCTCTAAAATCTCACATCTCCTTTGAGTGTGTCCAATGCCTCCTCAAGTCGATAAAATAAAAAAGACGGGTTCACTTAAAGTGGAACTTTATACATATATTCATTTTCCTAAAACTGAATTTTAGAAAATGAAGTCCTTCTTGTAAAAAATGGGTTCACATTATAGTTTGAGTTCTCGAGTCGAAATTCAAACCAAGATCACATGAGGCACGAGACCTCGAGCCTAACTTCATAAAATGGGACCCCATTGTGAACTGGAGTCTTGTTCCAAATGTTACCCCATTTCAAAATGGGGAAAGGTTTGGAATGAGACTACATTTCATTTATGCATTTTTTGGAACTTGCTAGGTAGGTCATTTTAAAAAATTTTGTGCTTTAATTGTTGATTTTAGTACTATTTTTTTCTATTTTTTAGTAGTTTTTGATATTTTTATTATGAAACATAAGTATACATGTTAAACTTATTACTTTTACTATGTAAATATAAAATTAATAGGTTTCATATTTGTATTTAATACATATAGATGTAATTTTTATTGTGTTTCTTCCTAAAAATGTAGAAAACACATACATTACATTATGAAACAACATTTTAAAAAAAATGAGCAACTTAGAATACAAAATTTAAATTAATAATAATTTAGTAATCCTAGGAGCCCTTAGTACCACTTAGAAAACATCAATGTATGGACTAGGACCCATAATGTATGCTAGGACCCCTTAGGACCAATTATGTATCATAAGGAGTCCTAAGGGGTCATATGATCCATTAATGGGTCACATGACCATTTAAAAATCCTTAAGACCCATTAATGTGTCCCAAGACCCCTTAATACCTATTAGCACCCCTTAGGACCCATTATGTATCATAAGGGGTCCTAAGGGGTTGTAGGATACATTAATACATCCTAGGAATATTTAGCATCTCCTAGGACCCAATAATGTTTCCTAGGACCCCTTATAACACATTAGGACCCCTTATGACCCATTATGCATCATAAGGGTTCCTAAGAGGTCACAAAACCGATTAATGAGTCTTAGGACAATTTAGGACCCATTATTGTTTCCTAGGACCCCTTAATATGCATTACACCACCTAAGGACCAATTATGTATCATAAGGCGTCCTAACAGGCCATAAGACACATTAATGAGTCCTAAGACAATTTAAGACCTCTTAAGACCGATTTCGATTTCCTATCACTGCTTTGTACCCATTAGGACCCCTTAGGAACCATTATGTATTATAAGGGGTTGTATGGCACATTAATGATTTCTAGATCCATTTAGGACACCTTAGGACCCATTATTATGTCCTAGGATCCCTTAGCATGTATTAAGACCCTTTAGGGACCATTATGTATCATAAGGGCCCCTATGGGGTCATAAAATGGTCCATTAATGAGTTATAGGACCCCTTAGGACTCATTAATATGTCATCAGAGCCCTTACTACCCATTAGGACCCCTTATAACCCTCTAATGTTTCCTAGGACTGCTTATTACACATTAGGACCACTTAGGACCCACTATGTATCAAATGGGATCCTAAGGGGTTGTAGGAACAATTAATGACTCCTAAGAAATTATCAGACCTTTTAGGACCCATTAATATTTTCTAGGACCCCTTAGGACCCATTATGTATCCTATGGTTCCTAAGGGGTCATACGACCCATTACTAAGTCATGGGACCATTTAGGACACCTTAAAACTCATTAATGTTTTCTTGGACCCATTAGTACCCATTAGGACCCCTTAGGACCCACTACATATCATAAGGAGTCCTTAGGGGTCATAAGACCCATTAATGTGTACTAGGACCATTTAGGACCCCTTATGACAAAATAATTTTTCCTAGGACCACTTTCTATGCATTTGGACCACTTAGGACCCACTGACGCAAGAACATCTTGGGTTCATGGCAATCTTCTATCTCGGTAGCTAATTAGACATGCTCAGTAAATGCTTTGGATTTCTTGATGGAGTGTTCCTATTTTTTCACCAAAGAGATCAGTTACCACTTGGTGGTGTGTTGTCTCTTCTCGGTGGTGCCTTTCACTAAGTGGATTTTCTAATTTTTTTTCTATTTGATGGTGTTCTTCACCGAGTGGGTTTGGTGTGTTTCATATTTCTCAGTGGCCTATTTCACTGATAGGTTTGATTTTGGATCTTTTTTCTAGGCTGAATTATGCATTAAATTTGATCATGATCTTAATGTTGGGATCACTCCTTGGGAAATTTGTGGACTTAAATTTCAGTCATTACTTTCTCCAATGCTCAATCTTGAAGTTTCTATTGAGATAACTTGTTCAGTAGCCTCGTGTATAAATGTAACAATCTATTCTAAAAAAAAAAATGAAAAAAGAAAGAGGAGGGAGGAAACAGGAAGCTAGAGATCTAGTATCTTTCATGATGTAGAAGGAATATTTTATTTTGTAATTGATTCCTATTTGTATTGGACGCAACCGGGAAGGCCTTAGAACCCAACATGTATCAAGTTTGAATTAATTAATACATGATCTACATTCCTTATCCCCTTTTCTATGTGATTGCTTCCATGTGAATCTGCAAGGTAGTCTGATAATTGGGTGAGCCTTTCACCCGACTTATCTTAGCCCCTTCTTGCATTAGGTGGTATCAGAGAAAGGTTTGATCTAGAGGTTCCTTCTTGTAAGCCCTCATTGGTTATTTATTGTGGGGTAGAAAATTGTGATCTGACCTATAATTACAAAGGGTTTCAAGATGGTTCAAGGAAGAAGAGATGCAAACCCAGGTTTAGCTAATATGATAAGACAAATTGCAGCTAGATTGGAAGTTGGTGAGACAATCCAACACTGTAGAAGAAATCTTCATGATGTTAGTGATGATTAATATGATGAAGCGCAGTAGGTAGTTGCACATGCACCTATCATGAATCAAGAAGAATAAAGATTCCTGCAATAATTGACAAGTTTGAAGGCCGCACCATAGTTTAATCCTCCTAAGTATAGTGGAAATTTGGATTTCGATGTATTGCTGGAATGGATCACTGAGATGGAGAAATATTTTGAGCATGAGAAAATATTGGATGAGAAGAAGGTGAAAATTGAAAACACAAAATTGAAAGGTCATGCATGCTTATAGTGGGACCATCTGCAATTAGATCGAAAGAAGAAAGGTAAAACCAAGATCAAGATATGGGATAAGATGGTGAATAAGTTGAAGGGAAAGTTTTTACCCTATGATTACCAAATTAACCTAGCTAGGAGAATGAAAATTTTGAAGTATAAAGATAGTTCTCTGAAGGATTACACCAAGGAATTTTATAGGTTAGATATCAAATCTTGACATATTGAAGATGGGGTGGAAAGTATTAAAAGCTACCTGAATGGGTTAAGGACTTCTATTCAAGAAGAGATCATTTTGGTCAAAATGGAGAGTATTGAGGAGGCTTATCTTTTTTCCCTAAAAGCTAAGGGTAAATTGAATAAAAATCATGAGAAAAGACAAAGAGGAAGAGGTGGTAGATTCACTAGAGAAAGAAGTAGATGATATGGTGAAAATAGTAGATCCGATTAGGACAAGACAAATTAAGATAAAGGCAAGACCGAGTGGAAAGGTGAAAGTTTGTCTTGAGGAAGAGTTAATTACTCCCGAGGTGGATATGGAAGAGGAGGATTGTGAGGAATTTGTTACAATTATGGAGAAGAGGGACATATATCATTTGAGTGTAGACGTACAAGAAGAAGGTTGGTAATAGAAGAAATGATTTGGTTTAAGAAGATTCACCAAATGAACCTGAGAAGCAAGGAAACCTGATGGTCAAAAGAGAATTATGGAGTGAGAAGACTAAGGAAGATCTAGTAAGAAAGAGTTTGCTCAAGACCAGATGCAGAGTTACAAACAATGTTTAGAAAGTGATCATTGACAGTGGAAGTTTAGAGAATTTAGCATCATAGGAAATACTTACAAAGTCACATTTGGAAATATTGAATCACCCAAAGACCTATTAGTTTTCATAGATAAAGGATGAACATACACTTATGATAAGTGAATAAAGTTTTGTGAATCTGAAGATTGGAAAGTATTATGATAAGGTATTGTGTGATATTATACCTATGGACTGTTGTCATATTTTGATTGGTAGATCTTGGCAATATGATAGACATGTTGTATATCATGGAAGATTTAAAAAATATACTATTTGGGCCAATGGAAAGAGACAATTCTTGTTACCTTTGATTGAAGAATCTATTTGTCAGATATGTACATATGTGAAAGTTTTTTTGATGGAAGTTAAACATTTTGTTAAGGATTTGAAGAGAAATGATGTCTATTATGTTATGATTCCTAACAAAATGAGCAAGAAAAAAGAAGATAAAGTTCTTGAAGAGGTTGAGAAGTTTCTCAAAGAGTATAAGGAGATCATTTCATATAATGTACCTGATGGTTTCCCATTGATGAGAAGTATTAGCCATTGTATGGATCTAATTCCTAGAGCTAGTTTTATAAATAAAGCACCACACCGATTAACACCAACTAAGAATGATGAACTCAAATGACAAGTTCAAGAGTTCTTGCATAAAGGTTTGATCAGAGAAAGTTTGAGTCTATGTGCAGTACCAAATGTTTTGGCACTTAAGAAGAATGGAGAATGGTGAATGTGTACTGATTCTAGAGAAATCAATAAGATAATAGTTAAGTATCAGTTTCCTATACTGACAATAGATAATATAATAGATTGTTTGAGTCGAGAAAAATATTTTACCAAGATTGATTTGAAGTGTGGACATCATCATATCAGAATCAGAGAAAGTGATGAATGTAAGACTTATTTCTAGACAAAATAAGGTTTGTATGAATGGTTAGTTATGTGATTTTGTTTAACTAATGCACCAAGTACTTTTATGATGTTAATGAATGAGGTCTTGAAGATATGGAGACATTATTTGATGTTAAAGTAATTTGTGTTGTATACTGATCATAAGGCTTTACAACAAGTGGGTAGTTAGAATAAGATAAATTAGAGACATATGAAATGGGCTGAGTATTTACAAAATTTTACATTTTTGATAAAACATAAGAGTGGAGTATCTAACTGAGTTGTTGATCCATTGAGTAGAAGAATATCTTTGCTGACTAAAAGAGAATTGAGGTTCTTGGTTTTGATGATATGAAGAGTTTGTATGAAACTGACCCTAATTTGTCTGAGCCATGGAGAATGTGTAGAGAACCTATTACAGATCAACTGAGTAAGTGGGAAGACTATTTCATTCAAGAAGATCTATTGTTCAAAGGAATTCAATTATGTATACTGAGAGGATCAATGAGAACTAATTTGATAAAGAAAAAGAATAGTGGTGGTTCAACTGGACACTTTGACATTGATAAGACATTGAGTTTTCTTAAGGAAATATATTTTTGGTCATAGTTGTATAAGGATGTTCAAAAATTTGTGAAGAGTTGTGGATTTTGTCAAGTTTCTAAAGGAGTAAGTTAGAATATTAGATTGTATACATTGATTTCTATTCTCGATAAACCTTGGAGTGATATCAACATGGATTTTGTTCTTGGCTTATCGAGGACAACAAGAGGTAATAGTTCCATATTTGTTGTTGTGGACAGATTTTCCAAGATGGCACATTTCATACCATGTAGGAAAACATCAGATGTAGTGCATAGAGAAGATTTTTTCTTCAAGGAGATTTTTAGATTGCTTGGATTACCGAGGAGTACCATCTCTGATCGAGATAATAAGTTTGTTGGCTATTTTTGGAAGACTCTATGGAAGAAGCTGGACATCGAGTTGAAGTATAGTTTGACATTTCATCCACAGATTGATGGACAAACATAGGTTGTGAATAGAGGTTTGGGTAACCTATTAAGTTTCTTAGTTGGAGACAAACCAAGTAATTAGGATTTAATATTATTACAAGTAGAGTTTTCATACAATAATTTAGTGAATAGGAGTAATGGAAAAACACCTTTTCAATTTATTACTGGCATACAACTAAGGGGTATACCAGACTTGAAATAAATTGTTGGAGAAGAGAAGAGGAGTGCTGAAGGGGAATAATTTTATGAATTTATGAAGTCATTTCATGAGGAAGTGAAACATAAGTTGGAGCAGAGTAATAAAAAATCCAAGGCTAGTGTAGATAGGTCAAGAAGACATAACATTTTAAGGTTGGTGATGAGATAATGGTTCATTTGAAGATAATAAGATTTCCTATTGGAACCTATAGAAAGTTGAAGATGAATAAATTTGGTCCCTGCAAGATATTGAATAAGTTTTACAGTGGAAATACTTATGAAGTGGAATTACCTAATGACATGGACATATCACGAATATTAAAAATTGCAGATTTGTATCAGTATCATGAGCCTAATGAAGAAGTGACAGTACCAAGTGATTATCCTAAGAAGAAGATAGAAGAAGTTGAACAGATTTTGGAACGAAGAGTTGGCAGAAGCACAAGAGGAAAAGATTAAATTGAATACTTGGTAAAGTGGAAGAACAAACCAATTGAAGACTCTACATGGATTTATCAATCTAAGTTTGATTTAGCTCTAGTTGTACCTCACTCATTATTCAAAGAATCATTTTCTTTTCAACCATGGGTGTTTGAGGTAGGAGAATCTTGGATTCATGGAAATCCTGTATCTCGAGAGATCGTTAGATGTGTTCAGTAAATTCTTTGGAGTTCTCGGTGGAGTGTTCCTATTTGTTCACCAACAAGCTCAATTACCACTCAGTGGTATGCTTTCTCTTCTCAATGGTGAATTTCACCAAGTGGCTTTGTTATGTTCTATTCTACTTGGTGGTGTTATTCACCAAGTGGGTTCAATGTGTTCTATGTTGCTCGGTGGCCTAGGTCATCGATGGGTTTACTTTTGGATCTTTTGTCTAGGCTTACTTATGCATTAAATTTGGTCATGATATTAATGTTGGGATCACTCTTTGGGAAACATGTGGACCTAAATAATTTGGGTCATTACTTTCCCTAATGCTAGATCTGGAAGATTCTATTGGGCCAAGATATTATGTAGCCTTGTGTATAAATGTAATGATCTTTTCTAGGAAAAAAAGAATAAAGAAAAAGGAGGGAGGAACAAGGAAGTTGGAGGTTTAGGATCTCGCATGATGTAGGAGGATTGTTCTATTTTATAATTGATTCCTATTGCCTCCAACTGACAAGGCCTCACAACTTGACATATATCAATTTTGAATGAATTAATACATGATCTACATTCCTTCTCCCATTTTCTGATTGATTTCTTCCATGTTGTGATTCTGCAAGGTGGTCTGATAATTAGGTGAACCTTTTGTCCCACTTATCTTACCCCCCTCTTGTTGCACCCACTATGTATCATATGGGGTCATAAAGGTTTGTAGGAAACATTAATGAGTCATAGGACCATTTAGGACTCCTTAGGACCCATTAATGTGTCTTAGGACCCCTTACTATGCATTAGGACCCCTTAGGACTCATTATGTATCATAAGGTGTCCTAGGGGCTAGTAGGGATCACTAATGATTCCTAGGACTATTTAGGGCCTCTTAGGACCCATTAATGTGACTTAGAAACACTTATCATGCATTGGGACCCCTTAGGAAACATTAATGATTCATAGGACTATTTAGGTCCCCATATGACCCATTAATGTATCCTAAGACCACTTACTATACATTAGAACCTCTTAGAACCCATTATGTATCGTAAGGGGTCCTTAGGTATCATAGGAACCATTAACGAGTCCTACAGCCATTTACGACCCCATAGTACATATTAGGACCCCATAGGACCCATTATGTATTGTAAGGCATCATAAGGGCTTGTAGGATCGAGTAATGAGTCATACGACAATTATTGACCCCTTAGGACACATTAATGTGTCATAGGACCCCTTAGTATGCATTAGGACCCCTTATGACCTATTGTGTATCATAAGGGGCCACAAGGGATCCTTAAGCATTATAAGACCCATTAACAAGTCCTATAACTATTTAGAACCACTTATGGCTCATTAAAGGGTCCTACAACCCATTAGGACATTGTAGTACACATTAGAACCCTATAGGACCCATTATGTTTCATAAGGAACCCTAAGGGGTTGTAGGACACATTAAAATGAGTCCTACGACCACTTAGAACCTATTAATGTGTCCTAAGAACCTTTATTATGTGTTAGCACCCTTTAGGACCCATCATATATCATGTGTGGACCTAATGGGTCCTTAGGTGTTGTAGGACATATTAATGAGTCCTATAACCATTTAGGACCCCTCAGTATGCATTAAGACCCCTTAGGATCCATTATGTATCATAATGGGTCCTAAGGGGTCGTAGGACACATTAATGAGTCCTAGGACCATTTAGAACACCTTAAGACCCATTAATGGGTCCAATGACCCCTTAGTATGTATTAGGTACCCTTAAGACCAATTATCTATCATAAGGGGTCCTCATAGGTCATAAGACTCATTAATGAGTGATAGGATCATTTAGGACCCATTAATGTGTCCTAGGACCCCTTAGTATGCATTAGGACCTATGAGAGCCCATTATGTATCATAAGGGGTACTAAGGATTCCTAGGAACCATTAATGAGTCATAGGTCCATTTAGAACCCATTAACATGTCCAAGTATCCCTTAGTACACATTAGGACCCCTTATGACCTGCTATGTATTATAAGGTTTCCTAAGAGGTCCTTAGGGTCATAAGACCCGTTAAAGAATTTAAGAACCATTTATGACCCCTTCGGACTCACTAATGTATCCTCAAAATCCTTAAGGTGCATTAGGACCCCTTAGTATTTAATAGGACCCTTTAGGATCTATTATATATCATAAGGGGTCTTAAGAAGTGGTAGGACCCATTAATAAGTCCTAGGATTGTTTAGGACCCCTTAGCACACATTAATGTGTCCTATGACCTTTTAGTACACATTAATAAGTTCTAGGACCATTTATGACCTATGGGGACCCATTAATGTGTCCTAGGACTCCATAGTACCCATTACGATCACTAAGGACCTAGTATGTATCTAAAAAGGTCCTAAGGATTTGTGGGAACCACTAATGAGTCCTAGGACAATTTAGGACCCCTTAGCACTAGTTAATGTTTCCTATGACCCCCTTAGAATACACAAAGAACCCTTAAGATTGATTATGTATCATAAGGTGTCCTAAAGGGTTGTAGAACCCATTAATATGTCCTAGCACCATTTAGGACCCCTTGGGGTGCATTAATATGTCGTATGACCCCTTAGTAAATATTAGAAACCTTTAGGATTAATGATGTGTCATAAAGGGACCTCTTAGGTTAGTGAGACCAATGAACAAGTCTCAAAACCATTTAAGGCCCGTTAGGACTTATTAATGTGTCCTACAACACATTAGAAGCCCTTAGTATACATTGGGCTCTCTTACAACCCATTATGTATCATAAGGGTTCCTAATGGGTCCTTAGGGGTTTTTGGACCAAGTATTGTGTTCTAAGACCATTTAGGACCCTAGATGACCCTACAATATTTATTATGACTCCTTACAACCTACTATTTTTCATAAGGGTTCCTAAGGGGTCATAGGACCCATTAATGGCTCCTAGGACAATTTAGGACCCATTAATGTGTTGTAGGACCCCTTAGTATGCATTAGGACACCTTAGGGTCCATTATGTATTATAATAGGTCCCTATGTGTTGTAGGACCCATTAATGAGTCCTAGAACCATTTAGCACCCCTTAGGATTCATTAATGAGCTCTATAAACCCTTAGGAGTCCTAGGACCCCTTAGTATACATTAAGACCCCTTAGGACCCATTATGTATTATAAGGGGTCCTAACAAGTCCTTAGGGGTTATAGAACCCATTAATTAAACCTAAGACCATTAAGGACCCCTTAGGACTCATTAATGGGTCCTACGATGCCGTAGGATCCCATAGAACTGCTTAGTATGCATTAGGGTACCTTAGGGACCATAATGTATCATAAAGGGTCCAAAGGGGTTTTAGGACCCATTAATGGGTCATAGGAAGATTTAGGACCCCTTAGGTCTTATTATTGGGTCGTACAACCCCTTACGATCCCTCAGGATCCCATAGTATGTATTAGGACCCCTTTGGACCCATTATGTATTATAAGGGGTTGAAAGGGGTCTTTAAAAATTTTAGTACACATTAATGAGTCCTTGGGCCATGGCTCCTATGAACTATTAGAAGCCCTTTGGACTCCTTAGTACACATTAGGACCCCATTAGACCCATTATGTATCATAAAGGGGTCCTAAGGGGTCGTAGGACCCATTAATGGGTCCTAGGACCATTTGGGAACCCTTATGACTTATTAATGGGTCCTAAAACCACTTAAAAATCGTGAGGACCTCTTATTACATAGTAGAACCGATTGTGTCATTTTTAACAAAAGTCACCTTGCTTCAGACATGATCCCTTCCTCTTCCAGCCAAAGAAACTTGTAGGTAGGATCATTAATGGGTCCTAAGACCCATTAGATCCCCTTAGGATCCATTAATGTCTCCTATGACCATTAATGTATCCTAAGGGGTCCTAATGGTGTTGGAAAAATGGCCAAAACTCCCCTTAGGATTCACAATATGGTTTAACTTCCTCCCATGTCTTCTATAAGTCTAGTGGTTGTATCAGTTATTAACAAGTTGATATTTTGGTGCAACGAAAACCACTACTTGTAACAAGTGGTATCAGAGCTTGGCCATAGGTTTGAATCCCCTCGAATAATGTTGAGGGGTAGATTGTTGGAAAAATGGTCAGTTCTCCCCTCAGGATTCATGACATGGTTTAACTACCTCTTGTGTCTTCTATAAGTCTATTGGTTGTATCAAGCATTAACAAGTTGATCTTTTGGTGCAAGAGAAACAACTACTTGTAACAAATGGAACTTCTAAGGGGTCCTAGGGTTCCTAATCAAAACTAAGGGGTCCTAAAGGTTCCTAATCATTTCTAAATGGCCCTAGGACCCCTTAAGATCCATTAAGACACCTTACTACCTAAAAACCCTTAGGAAAAGGCAAGGTCTATACAAGGATCATCATGCACCATTAATCAAAATTTTGAATTAATTAAAAAATTAAAATAATTGATTTTCTATTTTTAACACTTTTATTTGTGGAAGGTTAGAATTATTGATTGATTTTTAAAAAACTGAAAACTTAACTTACTATTATTTAAAAAAATTAATTAATTAAATAATTTTATTCAATAGTGCATCCTATCCCTATATAGATATTTCCATAGGATAAACAATAAATTATCTTATTCTTAGTAAAATATAAAAAAATAGTAACAAAGGAAACACTACCCCTTTTTGAAATTAGGTAACATTTCATTTTATGGACTATTACCCTATTACAAAATGGTTTCTAGTTCCATTTTAGGATTGTTATTGATGAATGGTACTCTTGTTATTTAACCAAACACACACCACACAATTGGGAAATAAATAGAAAATTACAAGAACAGATTATTGGCAAAATATAAACACTTTCTTTCTATTATCCTCAATGAAATGTCAATACAATATTCAGAATAACAACATGATACAACCACATGGGCATTTTCATTACAATAATCAACAAGATAGAGCCACAATCTACACTTTTGTAACTTAACCCTAAAATTTCCCTTTAGCACTAGTTAGGTAACATAGTTAACTGCCTAAGAATATTATAGAAAGTGAAATTTTCTCATTTTGGTACCCAAAAGTTCAATTTCCTTCCTTAAGTGATTTTCTCCCCCTTCTTTCTTTATTGAAACTAGAGCCTTGAAGGCACAACTTCTAAAAATCATAACTTGTGAACCATTGAGTCAATTGGCTATTATGACCCCATTTGAAAATGACATGAAGCTCTCTACATTGTAGGTTAGTGATGCACTAGACAATAAATGGTTCACCCCTTTTTGGATCCTATAAATCCCTCAAAATTGAGCTCAAATATTTTTTGTACCACCCTACCAAAATAGAAAATTCAATATCTTCCAAACTAAACTTCATATTTTCATGAAATCTTATCGGAAAGCTAATACTTCCAAAATGAACCTCCATGGAATCAATTAGAGCAATCAGTGCTCAAATGAACAAGCTACTATAAATAGTAACCCTGTCCACAAATAGCCCTTATTGAAAACTAGATAATATTTTTGGATGATGCAAGATTTCTCTTACACCCTGGATGCTCCTGCATTAGTTATCCCATTTTGAAGAGGGAACCTATTCAATTTTCCCCAAATTACCAATGTATATAAAAAATAACGAGCTCATGTTCCTAAAATGTGGTAACATTGGTAAAGAGGGACCCTGTTCCTTAAAATTTCAAAATTTACCCTCGTAATTACTTTGGGTTTAGCCTTGGAAAAAGGCTTGGTCAATAGACCCTTAGCTTTGGATCTAGTTTGACTTGAATCTTGCAGGTCATCTCAATCTATAGACAAAAAACACACTTTGGCCATAAATTGAAATGGATTTTCTATAGAGTTTTTTCACAAAAAAACCCATTATAGATCAGATTGTGTTGATTCCAAATATGTAATTTATTTTTAAATTTGATTATTTTTCTAATTTTTATTAAATTTATACTAAAAAAGATCTACAAACTAGAGATAACAATATTTCTTATTATTTTAAGGATTTTTCTATTTGAAAGTTTCTTGCAAAAAATATTAGATGACATAAAACTATGAGACAATTCTACACACTTTTAAAAAAAGAAAAATTTAAATATGATAAATTCTGGTCAAATTATGCTTGCCATACATGCGATATTTTAGAAACAATAGTTATGGAGAATAAAAAAATTAATCAGAAAAAGTATTCAATAAAAAAAAATATTGTCATTAATCTTTACTATGTTACATACCATTTCTTAAAAGAAGTCAGAGAAACAATTTCATTTGGGTCATATTTTACTTGTCGTACACCTATATAGTATGATCCTAAAACATGGACTTTTAAAATGTGGTTTTTAGTAATGCCTATCTGTTACTATAAGTAATGGTGATGATGAAGACTAACTAAGATTAGAGGTATACAAGATTGTAGAATGATTAAATCAAATAATATCTTGTCATTGATGTCAAGCAATTGATTTCTGATTTATATTAAGTTATCATATCATTCATAGTAAGATATAAGTTAAGTAAATTAAAGAAGAAGAATAATCATAAAATGTTGTGAAGTTGATGAAATTAATTGGGTAACTAATACAGATCAGAATATGATAAGGTTATGTTGATATAATTGTTTTCTACCGAACATTTGATTATATCAAATCGGTAAGGGAGATTAGAAAAATAGTTTGGTTACTGAGTAGGAAAAAGTCATTCGGTAAAAGGAAAGTAGGCTTTGGTAAAGAGAAAAGAACTCAAGACATTGAGAAAAAGGTTTTAGTCACCGAGCGAAGTTAACCAAAATTCAATTGAAATAAAAGAGTTATCCACTGAGTAAGGAAAAAAATTAAATACAAAGATAAAAATGACATTTAATGTTGAGCTATGATGAGCTGGAAGATTATGATGATGAGGAAGAGTTAGTTAGAGAGATCTACAATTAGGAAAATTCAATGGGATGATCTATGGTATAGATCCAAGCGGAAAAAAGAGAAGGAACAAGTTCCAAGAAATTTAAAGTTATGAGGTGATGATAAAACATTTAACTGAGATTTAAATAAGTTTGTGAAGTTGATCAGATGACTGAGACCAACCAAAGCAAAATATAATACATGATATTAAGAAACAAAAAAAGTCTCTACAAAGGATAAATTTGTATGGACAAAAGGATGGCAAGTTGAATGGTTGATGAGTCACTGACTGATGTAGTGAAGAAAGAAAAAGGTTGAATTCTGAGTCAGAAAGCTAAGATTGATGAAGTGTTGAAGCTAGTGGAAAGTGAAGGATTCAAGTGAAGACAAAGAGTGCACAAGGAATCTGATTATGAAAAAGATAGTTCTAGATTTATAGGTCAATTTATTCACTATTGCTTATTAATATTTGCAATAGAAAAAATATCTTAACCGAGTGGACCTAACACTCTTAATTGTAAATCTTTGCAAAATGTGACATTCTAAAGAGTGTTTGAAGACCTTTAACTAGACCACTCCTAATAGGGTGAAGATCCTAATATATCTAAGGAAAATCCCATAACTGGGTCACATTTCACAATGTGTATTGTAATCTTTAATTAGATTGGCTTCTAACTGAACATAGTTTAAAAGAGTATTTCTTTAGTGGGTGATAATTCCCACAATACTTTTTCCCAAATTGGGTTTCCATGTTGAATACCGGTGTTATATATGTTAAATGTTTACTCTGAATGTTATTGCTGATTGATAAAGTTAATTTACTGTTATTGGTTGATATTGAAGTGTGTTTGACTAAGTTAACAATGAGTTGAATTAGAGAAAGTTTTTAAGGTGAAAAGAATCAAGGATTACTAATTCACCCCCCCTCTCTGTAATCCAAAAATTGGTATCAAAGATAAGTACTCTAAAGGGATAAGTTTGAAAGACTTGAGTGAAAGATCCAAACATGTATAGGAGAGAAGTACCTAAGAAAAATAAGAAGAGTTCGACGCACTGGTAGAAAAGAGGCTACCAAGAGGAAAAGAAAATTATAAAGGTAAAATACGTCTAAAATGTTTTAATTGCAACAAAATTGGTCACATTGCATCTAGGTGTCCTCACAATTGTTGGAATAGAAAGATAAGGGACTGAGAGGGGAGGGATGAATCAAGTACCCTCAAAAACTTTTAACTGAATACTCAATATGCAAATAGTAGTAACTAACTAACCAACTAAATCCATTGTATGCAACATTCATCAAAATGACTTTGTAAATGTTAAGTACATGAAATGAAAAAATAGATCACTCATGAAATGGAACACATAACACAAATATTTTGGTTACGCAGAAACCCTTGTTAGAAGGTAAAAACTTTGGTGGGGATGACACCCCCAAATTATTCACTACTGTAGATAATAAAGTATGTCGGTTAAGGCTACAAGTTGTGATCACTTCTGGTGATCTTACCCTATTAGGAGTAACAATCAGATTGACTAGATCTACCTTGTTAAAGGATTTTAAAAATACTAATTGAGTGTGCACTCGATTAAGAGATTTATAAATAGACTGTTAAGTCTACTTTGTTAAGAGATTTTACAAACTCTGTTACAATGATTAGAGAATAACAAACAATATCTATAAATGACAACTATACTTTGTCTAAATCAGATCTATGATATACTGAATAAATATCACCTTTATGTGTAGTAATTTATCCTCTGTTCTTCTCGGTAGCCTTGATTGCATCTGAATAAACTGAATTGAATCTCTATTTTTCATAACTTCTCTTTCATGAAAACCTTGTCTAAATTCTTATATCTTGAAGGTGGCTACTACTTCAAGATCTCCTACTTGATTCACTTGCTTGCCCTATTGTCAAAATGACATCAATTACAAATATATAGCAAACTGCTATGATTTCCATGACCTAATTAGGTTTACAACATCTTAGAAAAACCTAAGATCTACGGTGTACAAAATTAACCTAGATCTGACTTGTTAGGCCATTTTTCTGCCATAGCAAAAATCCTTTAAAATGGCCTATTACCTTGCAAGTTTTCTTGATGTACCCTTTGCCCTATGTTCTTCATGTTGTTACCAAGCTCTGGTCCAAACTGCATCTCCTAAATCATAATACCCAGTAAGATTTTCAAGTTTCAAGGCCCGCGGGAAGCATTTTCAAAGTTCTGCCTCAGTATCGAAAACCCACAATGTTTTCGAAAACCCGTGTTATTTTCGACTTCCTTGCTATCTTTCAATCTGTTGAAAATTCCTGTGTGTTTTCAATCTTTTGCCAAAAACCTGCGTTGTTTTTGACCCTTTGCCTTCAATGTTTGTGCACTTGTCTTATGGTGCCAAAAAATTTGTGTGTTTTCGACATTCCCTCAACTGCGCAAGCCCGACGTGGATGGTGGTGCCCAGTCTTTGCAGGGTGTTAGTCACGCTTTCTCTAAGTCTCCGGGCAGTTACATTTTCTATCCAGCGACCTGGCGACTATGTTGTCATGTGGTCTCTTCATTCCTGGCGGTTAACGGCTGACATCTCACGACTTGGCAAACGGTTAGTCACGTAGTCGCTGAGTGCTTGGTGGTTTGTCTCTTCTTATGCTTCCAGCATGGTTAAATTTTGGACAGGATCGATGGTTGCTGCAAGTTTGCATGGTGAAGATGCACGAGGTTTATTTCTTGCACTTTCGTGACAACCGTCCGATCCTCTAAAGGGATGAGGCTTCTTTGGTGTGGTCCCGATGGCAGACATGTGGCAGCTTGTGATTGGCTGTCGCATGGTTGCATAGCCTAGTTTTTGGCTATGTGATCATGCGACTGATTGACATGTGTCCGCGGTAGTGTGTTGGCATTTTGGTAGGTGGGCCCGTTGGCTTTTGTTGTGGAGATGGTGATGAGTTGGTTTATGTCAAAGGGGCCCGCAATGAAAGACTTTTAATTAATGGTCAGCGTATAAACTCAAGGAATATTCTCAGCCTTTGAGATCATGCACCATTCATTGATTTTATTCCATCTTGCCAGGTTGTCTGTTGTCTACAGTGGGTCTGGTGTGACTTGTCTGCGCAGGTGGAGGTTTCTTATTGGTTGATGTGGATGTGCTCAAGTGTGGGGACATTTTCGGAGGGGTCTGTGATGAGGATGGATCTTACGGTTGGCATAAGTTCTCATGGGATTTGTTAGAGCCATGAGATCTTTTGCCAGCCATTCATTTCAAAGGCTTATGGTAAGTGGGCCCTATGCTAGTGACTAGGCGTGGATCAATGAATGGCATGATGACACATGGCATCAGGCGGGCCTAGGTGGGGTCTTCCGGTTGGTCAGAGGTGGTGACGTGGCTTGTTAGTGGGCCCGTTGTCTTTTGTCAAGGAGGCTTGTTGCATGTTCACATAGCCCAGTTTCTGGGCTATGCGATCATGCGACCACTAATGGTATCACGGTTGCAGAGTTATTAAGTGGGGCCACTAGGTTTCTAAAGTGATTAAAGGGCCGATAGATCTTGTGGCCATCGTATCACCACTGGGGTAAGGTGTGAGGAAGTTAACTTGGTAGTCTAGCGACAGCCGTCGATGCTGTCTAAGGTGAAGTGAAGATCTGAGGCCCGGGAAAGATAAAGATCTAACGGCTGCAACTAAAAGTTGATCTCAGTTTAAACAAGGACAACCGATGTGTTTCTGGTGCCATGAAAGTGACCGTTGGGATCTCGAATTCAAATTTATAGAGGGGTTTGCAGCGACCAAAGGTACCTATTTTTAATGCTGTTTAGGTGGATTTCTTACTGGTTTGATGGCGGTAGGTTGTTGCGATGTGGTCCAGGGTCTATGCGGTTAATTGCAAAGGAGGTTTTGTACCTGGTGCTATTTGGTTTTGTGCTTGAGAAGCTATTTGCAGGTGGCTGATTAGACTGATTTTAATAGCAAATTCCTGGTGTACTATGCTGAGCTCATAGATTTTCATGATTTTTGATCTGCTAGAGATTTGTTTTCTCCAGGCTGCTTATGTTTCCTGCCCCTGCAATAAATTTTGTGACCATTTCCAATTGGTTTAGCTATTGTAACCTATGCCCTAGCTGTCTATAGCTTGTTGCAACCCATTTTGGGTTCCCATGGCAGCTAGTGGTATAAAGTGTCAAAATTTTGACTTCTCAAGGGTTCTGAATTTTGTCAATTCTAGTGAAAGTTTCTACTCTGTAGATTTCCCCTTCTCTCTGCATATAGGGTGTTCTGTTTCCATTGTTGGTTCAGAGAATATAATACATGTTGCAGATTTGTTTTATGTATGAGGACTCAATTTATTCTTACTGTCACCAAGCTATCTCCATTTGCATTCTAGATTCATTAATCACACATCAAGGGTGTCTGGTTTTTCTACTTGTATTGCCTAAGTGTTTGCAAGTGGAGTTATCTTCACAGAGGTAACTGGTTTAGGGTTAGTGTTTATGCATGTATGAGCTGAAATATCAAAGATAGGTCATGCTTGTCTTCCAGTGGATGCTAGTTAATGTATTGTCTGTTTATAGGTCTCTTCTAAGGGGAGGGTTCAAATCCTTTGAGTGGATAATAGCATGGTTGAATGCACAGGTGGGTGTTAAGTTGAGGTTTGGTCATGGTGTGTGATTGATGTCAGGCATCAACACATTGAGCATATTGTGTTCTTATTTCATAAGTGTCTCTTGCAGTAGGGTATTTGACTCTGTG
This sequence comes from Chamaecyparis obtusa, assembly GCA_027943335.1. Lineage (NCBI taxonomy): Eukaryota > Viridiplantae > Streptophyta > Pinopsida > Cupressales > Cupressaceae > Chamaecyparis > Chamaecyparis obtusa. The sequence continues at coordinate 238,780 of BSBK01004194.1, read as the reverse complement.
GCCAATTGGATAAGGCACTGGTCTATCAGAGACTTAGGGCATCTCAGGGGACCTTTCAATCATTTTTAAAATCATTTCCATTCAGTCCCACCCTTTCCCTTTCAAGTTGTTAGTGTAGGTCTCTGGTTTTCATACTCATTCCATGCAAGTTGGGCTATTGCATGAGATATTGGCTTCATTGAGGTATAGGATACTTAGAAGAGTTTGAAAATTATTCCACAGTCAGTTACCTATAGACCTGTAGTGTGACATAAGGTAATATGTGTGTGCAGATGAGGTATACCTACCTGAGTGATGTGGAGCTCAAAGTGTAGAAGGATCTCTCTTTGATCCTTGTTAGTTGGCCCTTTTTCCTATCAGATTTAGAGTGTTGAGTGAATGTGACACTAGCCCTATCAATCGTAATGCCAAGCTGACCTTTGGGGAAAAAGATCACCAATAAAATGGTGACTCTGCTGGGGAATAGGTAAAAGATAGCAAGCTTCCTTGCTTGGCTGGATCATCCCAAGGTCCTGGTTGAAGTTACATAGTCAAATGAACAAAATACATTTATAATATCTTCTCACTAAGTGTTGAGTGGCAACTCTGAGTCTCTGTTTGGTCAGTGTTTTATAACAAGTGTGATATATTTGCAGTCCTGAGAAGCAGTTATCCTGTGAGGTTGTCTTGTGATTGTTGGTTTTGAAGAAGGTTCAGAGTTGAAGAGGTTCTCAGTTGATTTAGATTTGTCCTTTGCAAGGAGGTGGAAGCTCTACCAAGGTTTGAAAAGTGATTTGGCGGAGACTTCATATCAGTATTTTGTAGCATTCACAACATCTCTAGGTAATCCTATTTCATTAAGTAAGAACAATCCCTAATTAGGCGAACAAGTCACTATAGAAAAGGGAAGTCAATCTTGAAGGTTTGATCATATTTCTAGATAAAAGTTTTAGTTTTGTAATGAGTATCAGAAATATGTTGTGGTTTAAAGAGTCATTGGTTGCATGGGCTTGAGCAAAAGTATTGTCATGAGAACAATTTGTATTATTTTGTCAATACTTTAAAATGGAGTTTCCAGCTTTGATAGATCAGGATGATGTTTCTAGGTCTGGGTGTTATCAGTCAGACCTTAGAGATGTTGATAGAGATAGAGACATTTATCTAATAAGTCAAAGAATCCAACAGACTTGTACAAGGATTTTAAGATGTGCAATAGGGGAATGGAAAGAAGGGTCATCCCACTCATACTATAAGAAATTTCTTATAGCTTGTGATGAACTTCTTATGGGTATTGAGCTTCAAGATTTCCAGTATACTGAAATGTTTTTAGTGCTTAGTATGCCTGAATCAGTTGGTTGGACTACCTCTATTAGAAATGAAGCACTAGAAAAGGTTAAGAAATGGATGGATTCATTTAAGAGTGATGAATCTTGTGATGCTGGTGTTGATGATGGAACTTGTGATTATCAAGAGACAGAAGTTGATGAATCTATAGATATGAGTTCTTGCAGTGATGACTTGACACAAAAATTTTCAGCCCCTGTCTCAGATGAGGAAGATATTTGCAGCATTTGCAGTGAAGTAAATGAGATGGAGTGTGAAGTCCAGTACCTACTAAGTAGTGAACATATTTTAGAGCTTTTCGATGCAGAGTTTCAAAGATGCACTCCCGAGTATGTTTCTGAGATCCCATGCCTAGTGGATATTATTTTTGATGAAGAAAAAATGAGTGATGGCATGGTGTGTGAAACTTCTACTGAGGTCCTTTCTCCCATTTTTGATATGCAAGTGGATGGTACACATTATTGTTGTAAATTTGATAATGTTAGTGATGATGAGTATGATGATATGTGTACCAGTGTGGATTCAATTTTTCAAGAGCCTAATGTCTGTGGTTCTTCTTTATATTCTGATGCTGGAGAATGCAGCAATTCTGAAGGAGTTTTCTTAGATTTGCAAATGACTAATAAGTCATCAGTTGACAATACTTGTTCCCTTTTAGAAGATGCTAATGTGACTTTTGATCAACAAGTTGCTACCATTTTCATGCAATCAGATTTCTATCTTGAGAAGTTTTATATTAGTTTGCAGAGCAGGGAGATAGAAAGTGTTTATTATTCATTGCAAATTAATGGTCAGAATGTTGATGCTTCCAGTCATGGTGTTGAGTTGGAGTGCTTCCTTTTTCAGCATGGCAGTGAAAGTAAAGAGTGTGACATTTTGTTGTCATGAAATGGTCAACATCTATGGCAGCCTGATGTCTTTATCTTGCCGGATGATGGTGATTATGGTGATCATTTTTATAATGTGCTGAATGTGGATTACAGTGCCTTTGGCAGGATGGATGAGAAATGTATTTTCAGCTTTCCTTTGCTAAGTGGAGATGAAAATTACTTATTTGATAGAGGAAAGACTTGGTCAAAAGTTTTGGGGCCCTGAGCCTTTTGTACATCTTGTAAATCTCTATATATAAGTTGCTTTCCCCTGCCCTGTTTTGCCCTAGTCTATCAGTTTTTGGTCCTGTTGCTTGGTCTTGCCCTGCTTATTCTTTGGTCTCTAAAATTTTTTCCTATGGGATGGTCTACTTTAACTAGTGATTCTAGGTCCTTGCTATGCCTGTAGGAGGCATACATCCCCAGACAGAGCCACTGTTAGGCCATTTTTCTGCCATAGCAAAAATCTTTTAAAATGGCCTATTGCCTTGCAAGTTTTCTTGATGTACCCTTTGCCCTGTGTTCTTCATGTTGTTAATAGGCTCTGGTCCAAACTACATCTCCTAAATCATAATACCCAATAAGATTTTCAAGTTTCAAGGCCTGCGGGAAGCATTTTCAAAGTTCTACCTCAGTATCGAAAACCCACAGTGTTTTCAAAAACCCGTGTTGTTTTCGGCTTCCTTGCTATCTTTCAGTCTGTTGAAAATTCCTATGTGTTTTTGATCTTTTGGCAAAAACTTGCGTTGTTTTCGACCCTTTTCCTTCAAGCTTTGTGCACTTGTCTTATGGTGCCGAAAACTTTGTGTTTTTGACATTCCCTCAACTGCGCAAGCCCGACATGGATGGTGGGGCCCAGTCTTTGCAAGGTGTTAGTCGCACTTTCTCCAAGTCTCCGGGTGGTTACATTTTCTATCCAGCGACTATGTTATCACATGGTCTCTTCATTCCCGGTGGTTAGCGGCTGACATCTCAAGACTTGGCAGACGGTTAGTCATGTAGTCGCTAAGTGCTTGGTAGTTTGTCTCTTCTTATGCTTCCAGCATGGTTAAAGTTTGGACAGGATCGATGGTTGCTGCAAGTTCGCATGGTGAAGATGCACGAGGTTTATTTCTTGCACTTTCATGACAACTATCAAATCCTTCGAAGGGATGAGGCTTCTTTGGTGTGGTCTTGATGGCGGACATGTGGCAGCTTGTGATTGGCTATCGCATGGTCATATAGTCCAATTTTTGGCTATGCAATCATGCGACTGATTGACACGTGGCCATGGTAGTGTGTTGGCATTTTGGTAGGTGGGCCCGTTGGCTTTTGTTGTGGAGATGGTGATGAGTAGGTTTATGTCAAAGGGGCCCACAGTGAAAGAATTTTAATCAACGGTTGGCGTATAATCTCAAGGAATATTCTTGGCCTTTGAGATCATGCACAATCCGTTGATTTTATTCCATCTTGCCGGGTTGTCTATTGTCCACAATGGGTCTGGTATGACTTCTCTGCGCAGGTGGAGGTTTCTTATTGGTTGACGTGGATGTGCTTAGGTGTGGGGCCGTTGTCAGAGGGGTCTGTGATGAGGATGGATCCTACAGTCGGTGTAAGTTCTCATGGGATTTTTCAGAGCCATGAGATCTTACGCCAGCCATTCATTTCAAAGGCTTATGGTAAGTGGGCCCTGTGCTAGTGACTAGGCATGGATCAATGAATGGTGTGATGACATGTGGCATTAGGCAGGCCCAAGTGGGGTCTTCCAATTGGTCTGAGGTGGTGATGTGGCTTGTTAGTGGGCCTGTTGTCTTTTGTCAAGGAGGCTTGTCGCATGTTCACATAGCCCAATTTCTGGGCTATGTAATCATGCGACCACTAATGGTATCACGGTTGCAGAGTTATTAAGTGGGGCCGCTAGGTTTCTAAAGTGATTAAAGGGCCGACAGATCTTGTGGCCATCATATGACTGCCGGGGTAAGGTGCGAGGAAGTTAACTTGGCGGTCTAGTGACAACCATCAATGCTGTCTAAGGTGAAGTGAAGATCTGAGGCCCGGGAAAGATAAAGATCTAACGGCTATGACTTAAAGTTGATCTCAGTTTAAATGAGGACCACCGATGTGTTTTTGGTGCCATGAAAGTGACCGTTGGGATCTTGAATTCATCTTTGTAGAGGGGTTTGCAGTGACCAAAGGTACCTGGTTTTAATGCTATTTGGGCAGATTTCTTGCTAGTTTGATGGTGGTAGGTTGTTGCGATGTGGTCCAGGGTCTATGGGTTAATTACAAAGGAGGTTTTGTACCTGGTGCTATTTGGTTTTGTGCTCAAGAAGCTATTTGCAGGTGGCTGATTAGACTGATTTTAATAGCAAATTCCTAGTGTATTATGCCGAGCTCATAGATTTTCATGATTGTTAATCTGCTAGACATTTGTTTTCTCCAGGTTGCTTATGTTTCCTGCCCCTGTAGTAAATTTTGTGACCATTTCCAATTAGTTTAGCTATTGTAACCTATGCCCTAGTTGTTTTTAGCATGTTGCAACCCATTTTGGGTTCCCATGGTAGCTAGTGGTATAAAGTGTCAAAATTTTAACTTGTCAAGGGTTCTGAATTTTGTCAGTTCCAGTGAAAGTTTTTGCTCTGTAGATTTCCCCTTCTCTCTGCATATAGGGTGTTCTGTTTCCATTGTTGGTTCAGAGAATATAATACATGCTGCAGCAAATTTTTTTAATGTATCAGGACTCAATTTATTCTTACTATCACCAAGCTATCTCCATTTGAATTCTAGATTCATTAATCACACATCAAGGGTGTCTAGTTTTTCTACTTGTATTGCCTAAGTGTTTGCAAGTGGAGTTATCTTCGCAGAGGTAACTGGTTCTGGGTTAGTGTTTATGCATGTATGAGCTAAAATATCAAAGATAGGTCATGCTTGTCTTCCAGTGGATGCTAGTTAATGTATTGTCTATTTATAGGTCTCTTCTAAGGGGAGGTTTAAAATCCTTTGAGTGGATAATAGCATGGTTGAATGCACAGGTGGGTGTTAAGTTGAGGTTTGGTCATGGTGTGTGATTGATGTCAGGCATCAACACATTGAGCATATTGTGTTCTTGTTTCATAACTGTCTCTTGCAGTAGGGTATTTGACTCTGTGGCCAATTGGATAAGGCACTGGTCTATCAGAGACTTAGGGCATCTCAGGGGACCTTTCAATCATTTTTAAAATCATTTCCATTCAGTCCCACCCTTTCCCTTTCAAGTTGTTAGGGTAGGTCTCTAGTTTTCATACTCATTCCATGCAAGTTGGGCTATTGCATGAGATATTGGCTTCATTGAGGTACAGGATAGCTAGAAGAGTTTGAAAATTATTCCACAGTCAGTTACCTACAGACCTGTAGTGTGACACAAGGTAATATGTGCATGCAGATGAGGTATACCCACCTGAGTGATGTGGAGCTCAAAGTGTAGAAGGATCTCTCTTTGATCCTTGTTAGTTGGCCCTTTTTCCTTTCAGATTTGGAGTGTTGAGTGAATGTGAAACTAGCCCTGTCAATCCTAATGCCAAGCTGACTTTTGGGGGAAAAGATCACCAACATGACTATTACATATGAATCATCACTACATTAAATGATTAAATCTACAATAAATAATCCTCGATCTTGGTAAAATATTTTATGAATCTGTATAACCATTTGCATAGATAAATGTTCCTTTCTTAATTACTATGTCATTTCCTAAACAAGTCGGTAAACATAGCCAACACTGATTGGTGAATACACTACTACTCAGTGTGTATGGTGCTTGGTGTTTACTGGCACTCGGTGCTTAGTTTACTCTAATGCTTAGTAAATTTGTTCTGGTGCCTGGTTAAAGTTGTTTCCTTTTAGCTCTTGGTACTACCTTGTGAATACTCGGTATGAAGGCTTATTTTTTTAACTGACTAGTGTAATGTGGCATTTCGATCCTCCTTTTACTGACTGATTTAATTTGATACTAATGACAACATCTGATACTCAAATAGAGATAACAATCTCCCCCTTTGGCATTTGTATCAAAACTTGTAATGTATAGGAATTGATATCTTCAAAATGTTCTTATGCTTCATATATACATGAAAAAACTGACTAGATTTACAAAATTACATTACTCCCCCTCGGTGCGTGCTCCTAGTATGTATGTAGTAAAATTAGCATATATTTATACAATTGGCATATACATTATATTTCCCCCTTTTTGAGATTAATGCCAAAACAAAATTTATCCTTACAATTTGTCAAAAATGTGCTAATGGGTTTTCTTGAGAGAGTCTAAGAGGTTTTTCCATTCCTCTTTCAAGTTGTTGAGAGTAATATGCTCAAGATCAACTTGTGCATGCATGTCAAAGATGTTCTCCAACACTGAAATCTTAGGTGTTGTAACTAAGGCTTGTGCCCTGACAATATGTTGCTCAATTATTTTGAGGTGAGGAAGCAACTCTGCTTGAAGCTCGGTGACTTGGTCACATATCTTATCCTCCCGCTTCCTCCAATCTACTCTTAACTACCTAAGTTCTTGTACTTTTATAATATGCTTATGAAAAGCATCTGGCTTAGTTAAGGATGTATTTGCACTGGCTAGGATTTCAGTATCCATCTTTTTAATCTTTTCACTGACCTCAGCAGTGAAACTCTCCACAGTGCATAACTTAAATAACATTTGAATTATTTTTTGAGTAAGGGTCTGTAGGTCAGTGTTTACCTCAGAAAGCTTGAATTTATTTATTTCCACTTCTTAACTTATCTTTTCTACCAACTTATCTTGAATCTTAGCTTCCACCCTTTCTTCAAGTCTCTTTTCAACATCAATGTCTGGGGCATTTATTTCTTGTGCAAGAGTGGCAAGTTGGTCCAATATAGGTTTTTCTTCATTAATATGGACCTCAAGTATAACTTGTTGCAAGATGTCTCTCACATCTTCAAGTATCTTCTTGCTCTTTCTCTCTTTCCTTAGCTTCTCCCATGTTGCTTTCCTTGTGCATAACTCCCCATATTTTCTTAACTCCTCAGGTTCCAAAGTCCTCGGGTCACAGTAAGGAATTTCAATTACTCCATCAAGTGTGACTGGTCCTTTTCCATGCTTTTTCTTCTTCTTTTTAGACTCTTGGGTTGATGACATAACAAAAGGAATTATATCCTTTACCTCAACACTTAGATTTTGCTGCTTGTTAGACACTGTGTCTTCCTTCTTTGTCTTCTCAATCACCTATGTCTTGGTCAAATGAGATGTAGTGTCTGTTTGGGTGGTCTCGGTAGGCTTGGGGTCCACTTATTCTTGTGTGTCTACCTCTTTCTCCTTAGGAATTTCTATCTATGCAGTGTTTGTTGTGCTTGTTCCCTATTCCCCTGCTGTATCCTTAGGTTGCTTGGAGATCGAGCCTTGGGGTGCAATTTGTGTAAGTATATCAACAACTTGAACTAAAATTAGAAGATCACCCGGTATAGAGCTTACAAATGGCTTGGTAGAGGCTTTCTCTTCTAGTTGAGCTCCATCATTTGTGACATCCTCATCATCTTCAATGTCATCAAGATCACCATTTATGATGTCCATAATAAGTACATCATCTGAATCATTATTGATTCCTTGTAGTTCTTCCTGCTCCAGTGCATCAAGGATTACATTTATTTTCTCGGTGGCATCAGTAGTATTAGGTACCTTGGTATCTGATAACTCAATTGTGTTCTTTGGTGCCAAATCTACATCATTAGAATGAATACCTTTACCTTTTCTCTTGATTCTCTTCCTTTCCAGGATTGTGGCTAAAGCCATCTTTTTAGACTCATCTTAGGCTTGAAGTATGGAAGTCCATATCAACTGTCTGTTCTCATCAATGTTTGGCATATTTTCATCAAGTATCTATAGTGCCTAACTTTTTACTAGAAACCTCTTTGAATATGTTTTCATTAATTACTCAACTTCAAGAATTGTTAGTGTAGGCATTGCCAAAACTAGAGATTTCTCTCTCATTCTCTTCTCGATGCTCAATGCATATGTCCATCTTTGTGAAATTATGTCATAAAGTGTCTTAGGAACATATTTAGAAAATTCAATTGGTACCTTCCTAAATTTTATCATCATTTGAATTATAGCTTCTTCAATTTTATTCTAGTCTTCGGTTGACAACTGTTCAAACCGACCAATTTCAAGATCACTTAATTCTCCATTTTCTATTATGTCTTCAACTACTTCATCAATTGACCTATCTTTATTTCTAACTACCTTGAATTGATCATTATCATCTTCATCATCATCTAAATCATATTTTCCTTTGATTAATTTTCTTCTTTTCTTAGAGGCCTCGGTGGTATTTTTTGTACCTCTCTTCTTGTAGGTCTTTGTTGGTGTTGCTATAGTAGGCCTTGTTATTTTTACAAGTCCTTTCTTCAGTGGAGGTGAAGCTGCAGTTGCTAACCTTGTGTGTGCTCTCATTTTCACTTCTACATGCTTCTTCTTTGGAGTGGGGGAAGGTGAAACTGGTGTAGAATCTAGATCTTTATTAGACTCAGTTTCTTCACTATCATCTATTTTGGCAGAAAGAAGTAACTGAAATTTGGTTGCTACCTCAGCTGGTATACTCTCAGATGATCTAGCATCATCAAAAATTGGTTAACTAAATTTTCATCATTTTCTTGGATTTCTTAATTATTTTACTGATGACTAGGCGTATTTTTATCCTTGTCTTGGCCTCTTCATAAGTACCAAACCTTTCAACATTAGGATCCTTAGGCTCAAAAAATAAAGCCTTTATTGATTTAGAAGCAAAATCAATATCTAATTCATGACCCATGGGGGATAACCATTTTTTTCTTGGATCCACAACCTTAATCAAAGTATAATTGGTGTCAACTAGAAAACAAATTTCATGTTCATAGTCTTCATGGAATTCTGCTCCAAGAATTCAATCTCTCTTTGAATCATTCAAAATAACTATCTACTACATTGTTAAAATTATCACCCATACTGCTAATCAACTATGTGATCTAGAGTGTAACTGGCTTGTCGGTTGATAAAACTATTAGCGACTGAAGGGAAAAAAAATTGCACATAAAATAATATGGAAAATAGTAAGGAACAAAACTTAGAGGTGTTGGACTTGGTTGACAAAATAGTCTTCATATTTTCCTCGACTTTCTTCAGTAGAAGCTTGGAAAGGTCCAACTGAACTCCCTTCTTAACCATTTTGAAGGCTATGTCAACAACACCACATGGTACACTATTCATTTTTCTCGACTGTAATATCTTGTAACTGATGACATAAGTGTTATACACTGAGTTTGCACCTTTGTCTCAAGCTCTCTTGGTCTTGATGACTCAGTATAACATGGGAATCATCTGTAGGTTGTGGGACCTTTGATAACTAAGATAAGACCTCGAGGTTCTAGGATGGTTCCTCTTGGATAATCACCTAAATTTTCTTCCTGACATGAAAGTAAAACTTTTGGAGGGAAAGAGATAGAAGGAATGCTTGTAAGGGAAATGACTTGAAAGAAAACTACCTACTAGGTGATGCACCAAAATTAGGGTTTGGATCTTAGTATGTAGGAATGTAATCAATGAAAAGATTAGGTCTAGTAGGTCACAACTTATTGAATAGGCTTGCATAAGTATTTCATAACAGGGCTTGAGAATAAGACACAACTTATGACCTGCAAACAAACATTCACTTCTACAACTCGGTGTAGGATTGAGACAAGACTGTTAAGGGGGTTGAGGTATACCACAAGAACATCTAAATCAAATCAAACACAGTAACACACAAGATTTTAGAAAGCAAGAGGGATCAGGAACCCTAAACTATCATTGCAAAAACATGCACATAATTTTATCCAATAAGAGATAATCCAAACAAGGAAGCATAGGGACATGAAGGATTGTCACAAAATACCTCTGCAATATTTGAATCATCAATGGAAGAAATACAACTATATGAGGTAGAGGGTAGAAATGATACCATAGATAGCCTTTAAGAAAGTATGAATTTCTTCTACAAATTGTCCAACTCTTTTTCACTAAAGGCTCCAAAACAATATATACATACTCAACTGCATGCAGGCAGGAGTCAAAATTAACCTAACTAGGGTTACAAATTTTATAATAAAATATCAAACCCCAGGTGTCCACTGCTGACCCATCAAAAAAATCATTGAGAACCAGTCATCAGATCAGATCTTTCTCTTTGCATGTTGATCGTAGACTAAGTCCACCTACAGACACAATAACTTCAACCCATCTACCCACCTACAACTCCACTAAGCCATGAAGGCTTCAAATCTGATCTTATTTCCCTGGAAGAGGTACTTCTTGCAAAGGTGGCACCAACTCTTTTCATTACTTCCTGGTGTGGGAACATAGCATAGTACCCTGCAACACCAGACAATGGTCACCTCCATCACCCTCTCAACCACAACCATCCTGAGAATTCAATTCCTGAGCTAACCGACGTCGTGTGTGGCTGAAAGAATGCAAAACCCTAGCTAAACCCTCACCGTCTAGCAAATATATTTTAAAATGTGACCGTCGATGAATAACCTTCCAGGTAGATGAATGAACCAGATGTGCCCTTTAAAATAGTAAAAAATCCTTCCTGATAAGTCAACTGCCACTACGGCAGTCAACAATGAATCAACCTGTGCCATTTCAGATACATGTTGCAACCTTCTGACATCAGACCCACTACTTGAGATACCGATCTAACGGTAGGCGCATGATCTTATAGCCCTAGAATATTCCTTACGCTTATACGCCGACCATTAGATCTTTATAATTTGGGACCCCACTGACACATCAGTCCACCTGGAAATCCTCATCATCATTTGATAGCCAATCAAAAGCATGCATGTCAGCAATATGCGGCACTGGGACCACCTGACATATCTCTTTAATCTGACCAATAAGGAGTCAACAACTCAACCTGACCTGGCACCAAACCCACTGACAAATCTGAACACTTTGGCAAATCTAATGGCTGGCGCAAGATCTCATACTCTAACACAAACCTTTGCGAAGATATGCCAACCATTGATCTTCATCTTTCTAACATCATTGCAGGTCCTTTTGACATGGCCCCACTGTGGCATCCAAGTCATCATTATGTGGACCAATGAGAAATGAGCACGTCACCATATGAGGATCCACCTACAAGCCCCTGACAATGGAATAAAATCAATAGCAGGTGCATGATCACATGGGTTAGGAATATTCCATGTGATCATACGATGACCGTTAGATTAAAAGCTGAGAAGTTTGCTGGGCCCGCTCTGACAATGTTGAACAAGTCATTACCTCTGGCCAATGAGATGCTTCCATGTAGGACACTATAGAAATGGACCCACTTGACTTTGAAGCACTGTAGACTTGGAAGATCTAACGGTTGTCATGATTTTGCATGGCTCTGACACATCCTTTGCGAAAACATGATGACCATTGGATCTCAAAGCTTGGGACCCCACATAAATTACAATCAGAGAACACTTAGCGATTACATGACTGAAGGGAAGCTAACATTTGCCAGGTCATGAGAAATTATGCGGTGATCAAGAAATACTTAGAAAATATGAGAAAACACTGCATTTGCTAAGTCACTGAAAGAAAAGGGAACCTTCGAAAGAAATTGTGCGACTAGGAGAATTAATGCAGTCACCAATTTGCAGAAGGAAAAGACACCTGTTGGAAAGAATAAGAGAACTAGGGACCAAAAAGAATTAAAAGGCACGTCGGTATTGGGATCTTTTAAGTTGCTGATAAAGTAACGACAAATTAGAACAGGGCTTAGGGTTTTGAGGGCTTAAACACCACAAGGGCTAGATTTTTTTTTTGAATTTGCAAACCAGGGACTTGAAATAAATGCAGAGGCCAGGAAACAAAGCACGAGGCCATGAAAATTTTAGAGATGACTGGCAGGGGTAAAACAAAGACTTTTAAAATAGTTTTTAGCCAAATTTGAATGCATAGTAAAATTTGGGTAACATTAAGCTCTGATTCTTGTCTCGGGATCTTTGATTTTTCTTACTTTCAATTCCCTCCCATCCAATTCAGCTCTAGTGTTCTTTACCAGCTTAGCCCTCAGTGCACTCCTTAGTGCCTTGGCCTTGTCAGTCATTGGGAATCTGGTTATTGCCTATATGGTGTCCTTAATTATCTTTATAGGCTCATCCAACCATAACTTTCCATCATGATACCAACTTAGAACAATTCATATCCATTCATTTTTGAAAACCTTCAGGAAATTTAGGGCATTAACTAGGCCTTTGACTCTTAGGAGCTTATGATAAGATTTCAGCTTCCCGTCTTCACCACAAAACTACTGATAAGTTTCAAATATCTCAGAGTCTCTGATTTCCCCTATCTTATAGTGAATGAATGAATAGACATCTTCCACCAATAAAACCCTGGGTGGTATACTCGAGAAAGCTCCCATTTTATCAGTTTGAGATGCCACTTTGGGATGGATTTTTTATTTTTTCTCATCACAAGTAGCATAAACTATTAATTTTATTTCCTCATCCTTTGCATTCTTGTATTTTCTTACATTAGATACTGATGCCATTATTTCTTGTTGTATTAGTACTTACTCAGAATGACAATGAGATCACTCAGAATACTTCAAATTTGTGCTCAAATGCTTTGGAAATCCTTTGCTCAAAATCACTCTAAAAACTCTCCACTCTTCATAATCACTGTGTGAAAAATGAGCTAAGTTCACCATGTATTTATAGATTTTTCAAATTCCCACTCAAACCTTTTTGTAATAAATGCTCGACCTAATCACAACTCGACAAGAACAGTCAAACTTGGTGTATACCACAAAATACCATAAGCTCGATTAACATGTAAATTTCCACTTGGTAAATACTGACCCTCGGTTAACCTTGCATAATAGTTACTGAATGGAAACTTCTCACTCGGTCTAATATGTACTGACTGTAAACACTTTAAAGCTCAAAAACTTGTAAAACCATAATGCATCTTAATTCATGCAGATTTGGTATGTGTACATCTAATATAGGAAACTGTATGATAAATATGATCATTTTGGATTCTTAGTTCCATACATACCTTTTTGGCTTAGGTGGAGGTGTCAATGTCACCCAATCCAATGGATGAGGTTTCACCGACTGCATTAATTGACTTAGCATTATCATTTGATGCCTTTCTCCATAGTGTTTCTTATCCTCATGATATCTTCAATTATATTCCCATTTTCAAATATTTGTGTCTTTGGTGCTTGGTCTCTGCAATCTTTACTTAGGTGACCGACTTTGTGATAGTGTAAACATGCCATACCACTACTTGTCTAGCTATGAGATCTTCCTATCCATCTCTCCCAAATGCAATTAGTTACAATATGTCCATACCTTCCACAAACTATGCAATTAACACATGTGTTATAATCCCAAGTGTAAGCATTACCTTGTCTTCTCGGTTGATAGGTTTTATTCTATCCTTTCAATGTCTAGACTTTCTTCATCTTTGTTCTCCATTCTTGTAAGATGTGTCCATGCAGGTTGCAAGTATGACAATGTTTCTCCATGTACGGTTTGTTAGGAGTCCTATTCAACTTAGATCTACATTCATATGCTTGATGTCCATACTTGTTTCAACTATAACAATGACCATTAAACTTAGGAGTGGTTTTAGGTTTACCTTGTACTTTACTCCTGCAAACATTTGAATTGTGGCCCAGTTTACCACAATGATAGCATGACAGTGTCTTGGGTCTTTGACTCTTGTATTTGTTCATCTATTTAGCTTTCTTAGATGATTCTCCTTTCTTGGTGTAGCCTAATCTAGTAGTTCTTCCAAGTCCTCTTTGACTAATTAGAAAATCATGAATTTTCTTGGAGCTATCTTTAGCCTTTTTCATCATCTCATTATGTTGCTACTGCATTTTCACTTCATTTCTCAGTTTTTCATTTTCTTCACCAAGTACTCCAATGTCTTCAAGTTTCCTTGATAACTCATTATTTACTTGGTCGATCTCCTAGCTTACAACAACCATCTGATTGGATATCTCAAAGTGATGCTCGGTAAGTCTCAGTATCTAAGATTCCTTCACTTGTAATTGTTCAATCATTTGTCTTCTATCTTCAATAGCCAAATTTCTCTCTTGTTCATCTTGTATAGCATTATTCATCACATCAATCATTCTTACCTTTTATGTTTCTTGACTGATCTACAGGGCTTTCACTTGTTTAGTCAAATGAAGATTTTTCTCAGATAAATAAGAAATTGTACTTTTAGATATGTCATATATACTGCTTGAACTGGATCCAATATTCTCAAATAGATCATCAATTTCTTCTTCGTGATAATTATTCTAACATTTCCAAATAGCCATGTCCTTTCTCTAAACTAGTAACTTTTTCAACTAATCCTTAGCTTTCTTGTATTGCTCAACAAAGATCTACATCTGGATCTTTTGATTCTCAATAGTCTTGTCCAACTTGTATCTCTCCATCTCTCCATCTTTCCTCTTCAGTGGTTAAACTTCCAAATAAGAGATTAAGCTCTGATACCAATTGCTGGAATGAAAAGATAAGGGACTGAGAGGGGAGGGGTGAATTAGTACCCTCAATTTTTTAAAACTAAATACTCAATCTACAAATAGTAGTAACTAACTAACCAACTGAATCCATTATATGCAACATTCATCAAAATGAATTTGTAAATTTTAAGTACACGAAATGAAACAATAGATCAATCATGAAATATAACACATAACACCAATATTTTGGTTACATAGAAACCCTTGTTAGAAGGTAAAACCTGTGGTGGGGATGACACCCACAAATTCTTCACTATTGTAGATAATAAAGTATGTCAGTTAAGGCTACAAGTTGTGATCATTTCTGATGATCTTACCCTATTAGGAGTAACAATTAGATTGACTAGATCTACCTTGTTAAAGGATTTAAACAACACTACATGAGTGTGCACTCGGTTAAGAGATTTATAAAGAGACTATTAAGTCTACTCTATTAAGAGATTTTATAAACTCTGTTACAATGATTAGAGAATAATAGTAAGTATGTGTAAATGAAAACTATACTTTGTCTGAATCAAATCTATGATATACTAAATAAATATCACCTTGATGTGTAGTAACCCATCCTCTATTCTACTTGGTAGCCTTGATTGCTTCTGAATAAACTGAATTGAATCTCTGTTTCTAATAACTGCTCTTTCATGCAAACATTGTCTGGACTCTAATATCTTGAAGGTGGCTACTACTTCAAGATCTGCTTCTTGGTTTGCTTGCTTTCCCTATTGTCAAAATGACATCAATTACAAATATATAGAAAACTACTATGATTGCCATGACCTAATTAGGTTTACAACATCTTAGAAAAACCTAAGATCTACGATGTACAAAATTAACCTAGATCTGACAATTACATAGGAATCATCACTACATTTAATGATTACATCTACAATAAATAATTGTTGATCTTGGTAAAATATTTTATGAATCCATGTAACCACTTGCATAGATAAATGTGCCTTTCCTAATTACTATGCCATTTCTTGAAAAACTTGATAAACATAGCCAATACTGATCGGTGAATACACTAGTGCTCAGTGTTTACTGACACTCAGTGCTCAGTTTACTCTGATGCTCAGTAAATGTGCTCTGGTGCCCAGTTAAAGTTGTTTCCTTTTAGCTCTCAGAACTGCCTTGTGAATACTCAGTATGAAGGCTTGTTTGTTTATCTGACTAGAATAATGTGGCTTATTGATCCTCCTTTTACCAACTTATCCAATTTGATACTAATGACAACATCTAATGCTCAAATAGAGATAACAACAATGACAAGAATGATAAAAGTTACAAGAAGAATAATTGATACCAAAGGTTTAGAGATTTCAAGGACAAAGGAAATAAGTCATGATATCTAGCTGAGAAAGGAGTAACTGATGATGAATCTGATGACACAGAAGAAAGTGTAGAAGTTTTCTATGTTGCTATGAAGGATGATTTTCAAGAAGAGAGGTATGAAGGTGAAAAATCCCTTATTTCTCATGTTATCAAAACTGATCTATGGATAATTGATAGTGGATGTTCACATCATATGACTGGTGACATTGATAAGTTTGAGAACTTAGAAGAATACGATGGAGGATTTGTCAGATTTGGGAATGATGGTCCATTTTATATAAAAGGAAGATGATTCATTATACTAAATGAAAAGATTAGATGTGATTATTCTTATTAGATTCAAGGACTAAACTATAATTTTTTGAGTGTTGCACAATTGAACAACACTGGTCACCGACTAGAGTTTCAAAATAGAAAAGTGAAGATCTATGGTGTTGATGGTGATTTGATTGGAACCAGTGAACAATCCAAAGGTAACCTATTGTACTTTGATACTACTATAAAAATTTTCATGTTTGTTAAAGTTGGGGATGTATGGTTCTAGCACAAAATATTTTGTCATGTAAATTTTGATAACATAGTTAAGGTGAGAAAAAATAATAGAGTCAGAGTTCTACCAAAATTAAGAAAACCAGATAAAGTAATGTGTAAGTGTATGTGACAAAAAACTACCTGTTAGGGTCAAGATCAAATATGAAAACATTAGGAATAAATAAGATATTCAAT
Source organism: Chamaecyparis obtusa (assembly GCA_027943335.1). Taxonomy (NCBI): domain Eukaryota; kingdom Viridiplantae; phylum Streptophyta; class Pinopsida; order Cupressales; family Cupressaceae; genus Chamaecyparis; species Chamaecyparis obtusa. The sequence continues at coordinate 221,973 of BSBK01004194.1, read as the reverse complement.
ATTAATCCAACATTTTATGAAATTGGAAACCAAAACAAAGGCTTCCACCACAACCTTTAATGAGTATGAAGAAAATGAACCCATGGTTTTCTTGATTTAAGATTGTAGAGATGGTTGTGGTTGTGCTCTCCCAACATAATAGATAAATCTCACTTTGATTGAAAATAAATGATGATTGCAAGAAGACTATGTGCAAACTAGATAAAGATGATATTGAATGAACTCAAGAACTAGTTATGAAGAAGTAGTCTCAAGCATTTAGTATGGATGTAAAAAGTAGATATGAACTAAATGCAACTATCTACCATGACTGCAAATAACTACCAAACATGTTAGATAAAAATCACTAAATGTAAATGATTTCAATAATGTAGCATAATAATTCTAAATGCAAATAATGGATAATTTACTCTTGGCAAGGCTCCTATTTATAGAATTTTGGAGGGCTAACATGAGGTCGATCATATGTGTCATTCACATAGGTATCACATGAGGGAAACATAAGCCATGCAAGAGTCAAATTTTTCTCACACATGTATGGGCAACTTGAGATATGATGGGTCAATTTGTACTTCAAGTACACATATGTAAGACATGTGTAAGGAAAAAGTCTATTTTCATAAATCTGGAATGTGTAAGAGGTGTTATCAAGGTTGTAAGAAACCTTGTTTAGGCTTTTTTAGAATTCTTTGAAAATAATTTTTTTGGAAATTTTCTCACATATGTGTGAGAAAATTATTAGGATTAATGGGTGTAGGAATCTAAAAATTAGCCTAATTAACATTAGTTAATTATAAATTAGGTCTATTTGTTGATAGTGATGTGAGTAGGGTAGGATCTAGGTTCAGATTTAGGATTAATTTAATTAAAATTAAACTAATCATGGTTTCAAAGAATATTAGAATGTGAGGGGAATTAAATAAATTAAAATTTATTTTAAAAGGGATTATATGAAGGGAAGGTATTAAATAAAATTTAATACACTTAAGAAAGGGTATTTAAATTAAATTCAAATACTATAGAATAATGAGCCAAATTTAATTAAATAAGTAGGAGGAATATAACAAAAATAATTAAATAATTATAATATTGAGGGATGATTTTAAGTATCTTAATTTTTCCCCTCTTTGACGTGGCATTGAGAATGATGTCGCATCAAAGAAAATAAATATATAAGATGCCCCAGAGAGAACATAAGGTCGTAAGGTTAGGAGTGTGAAGGAGTGCACCCTTGAGAAACTAACACAGGAAATAAATTTTTTTTGGGGTAATATTCTTGAAAAGAGGTAGAAGAGAAGAGGAAATTAATAATTGCATAACTTGTGAGGGAATCAAGAAAACAATGGGGTGAAAGAAGGGGCCCGGGAAGAAAAAAATGGCCCAAGAAGCCTATAAATAGTCTACGAGGGCCCTAGAAGAAGACATTTTATCCTCAATGATTAAAAAGACAAAGTGATGAGAGAGTGAGATTGTTGATCCATGAGACCACATGAAAATTCAAGAGAATATTCGGACATGCCAATGGGCTGCAGACGTAGGACCACTGATGAGTAGGGAGGGCAATTAATAGGCCAAAAAGGTCATCAGGGCAGAGATGATGATCGATGGATCATCATCTATCTAGACGATGGGGAAGAGTTGTAGATGACTAGTAGAATATCATCTATGAGGAAGGGTTGACCCACCCTAAATAGGCATAAGCATTGATCAGCGTATGCATAGATGAATTGACATCTTTGGCAATTGACCCAAGAAATGTAGAGTAGGACAGTGGGGAGGAAAAATAGAGGATGGGGATGGGGTGGAGGATGTCCCAGGTGGTTTAGCAAGAACTGACAATCATGAATTGGATGAATGTAGGAGGTGGACCCAATATTTTGATCAAGGGATAGCTTGGTGGATATGATGAGCCTAACAGATGATTTGACATAGGTAGAGTGGGGATAGGTCGTATTATGCAACTTGGAGCATGTGCACTTGTGGCCATGGTTGAGAGTGCATAATGTCCTCATGACTGCACTAATCAAGATGTGGCAAAGTCTGACCTTGAGTTTCCATCTACCTACAAGATAGGTGACAATCACACTCTTAGATGTTTAGCAGAAATACCGCATTCCCATCTAGGGGTTGATCCTGAAGTATATATAGAAGGGTGTAGAGCCTTGTGTAGAGGAAAAATTTTGGCAGGCATATGATCAATTTCTGACCATGAGACAATGGTTACATTGGAGATGAATGATGGCAACAGGGCCATAGTTAAGGTAGGGTGCTTTATATTAGGAAGGATTAGTTAGAGGCAGGCTGATGCCAGATTTGGTAGGTCATGGATTTCCGCTAAGGTGGTTGGGAGTTCTCAACGCGATGTTGAAGGATGAGAGATACTAGTAGGGATACACCATTCTAGAGTATTTTTATTATGATTTGTACCTACAAGAAAGCCATGATATTAGGAGTAGGGGTTACCTTACTATTAGTATAGGCATTTGAGAACATTATCATGTTACATCCCATCAGACTACATGAGACCCACATAGCATACAAGCCATACATTTGCTGATATTAGCCATTGATTTGATAGGAGTTGATAGATTCTATTGGTGGTTGGAGATGACAACTGGATGAGATGTAAACCTTTCACTAGACCTCATATGCAGGGTTTGAGACTTGGGGTTATCAGGGGGTACAAAAATGGGATTACACTAAGGATGGGTGGGAGGATTTTTTTCTATTTAGGGTTTACTAAGATAGACTGCTAGTTGATAAGGTAGACCAGATATATGATTTCTTGATAAAGGATTTCTAGGGTATCTCAATAGTTTGGGTAGTTGTTGGATTTTGTGCTAGATTCTTTCCCACATCCTTTGGTTACATGAGAGGTAGGTAGGTTATAGGGGATAGGAGTAGATTTGTGGGGGGCTAGGGACTATTGGTTAAGGATAATAGCAGGGAAAAGATCTAGTCTAGGATACATGAGTGGCTCTTGCCTATGCACAGTAGTGGGTGACATATTAGCAGATTAGATTGATAGTGCCTAGAGAAGTTTCAGCAGATGAGAAGCCATCCAAAGGAGGGGATGGAGCTAGGGTAGATGGAGATGATGGTGGGGATGACGTGAGATATCGAGGAGAGGGGAGGATGATGAGGCGGAGGAGTTAGGGGTCAGTAGAGGGTGGTAGAATCATGATGCTAAGGGGTAGTACATGTACCAAAAGATGGGGCCCCTTTGGTGATTCCATAGGGATAGGTATAGGGGCCACACCCTACTCCAGTACAGGGACCACCACTGACCCCAACATAGATACAAGGACCTCTTCCTAGATATGTAGCCTAAGAGATGCATGCTATAGTGTTAACAGATTGAGTAGCTTGTGGATAAAGGTAGGCAGCGTACAAGGTCTCTTAGCTAATGCCTAGGCATCAAATCTCATCGTATAGGAAGAGGTAGCTAGGGTAAGGGGGTTACAAGTAGGGGACCGAGTATGAGAAAATAGTGCTCCAAGTGTTTTAGATAGGTTGGAGGCTTGGGTGTATAGTGGTGAGTTTACCATTATGGAAACTCAGACAGGTGGGGTAGCATGACAACAACATATGGATGGCTTGAGGGTAGAATTGTAGGGGGTGCCCAAGAGTGTCATGCCCCGCAAGGGAACCGAGGAAGAGAAAAAAGATTCTCTTTGTTAAAGAAAACCTAAGTAATAATTTATGAAAAATTTTGAACTTTTAAAAGAATTATGTGTACCAAACTTAAAATTAGATTCCTCCCAAGGTTACCTTTTCATTTAAATGCATGATTCATTCAAATCCATTAAGTAAACTAACAACAAGATTTATTTCTCAAGGCAAACTACATCATATCTTTAAGAAATACAAAACATTTTCATTTCAACTTTCCATTTAAAACCATCAATATTCCTAAGTATTCTTTATGAATAATATAACCTTTAAATCAAATAGAATCATCTAAATCATTTGATACATTCCAATTAATACATTTGTTCTTCAATAGCCTTTTTCACTTAATCAATAATAAGAAACATACTAACATACTTGAAATGTTACAAAATCCTTCAACATAGATCATATACATAAAGTTCACATCTCCCTTTCTCTTTTTCCTAAATCTACCCAATCCAAATACATCATTTTTAGTTGCATCAATAATTACATTACATTCATATCCTCTTGGGAGGTAACAATAATTTTACATCATGAAATATAACTACAAAGTCTTCATTCTTCAACTGGTACTTAAGAAAGCATGGGTCTTCAAACACTGCATCCGCAAAAGATACCTCGATAAAAAGATTTACCACCCAACCATGTGGATACCCAAAGGTCCACTCCCCCATGCTAGGAGATAAACACCAAGGTCCACAAGAAGGAATAGCTAGGCCAAACCTAGGGTCGGGTTACCTTTCCCAAATAGCAAATGAAAAGAAGGTCAAAGTATAAATCTTTCCCCAAATAGGTTCTAAGGCTTGGTAGAAACTCTAAGCAACAACATAAGTGAGTTTCATCACATAGCCCTCACTCCTTGGGTTGTCCTAGTACTAGCCACTTCGGGCCCCGGCCCCCAAGTAGGCACATGCGGGATCGAATGCCTTTCGTACTGACAAGTGCCATTCGATCATACCTACGCATAGGTACCTTCTCCGACTCCCATCCATAGCCTTTACTAGTGCTAATGGCATGGGCGAGGCTCATTTAATATTTTTAATGTTTGAACCCATTCCCATAAGTTTAATTAATTTTTCACTTGTTAAATAACTCTTTAGTCAGTTATCGTAGTTCTAGCCACTTAGGGCCCCGGCTCCGCACTGAGAGCCACTCACTAGCTATTGTTAGGTTTTCTACCCTTAACCCACATATCACAATCACATCATACATGGAGTAAAGACACATTATAAACACATTGGGAACTACTACAAGGAATAGAAAATAATAAGATAGATTATGAACGTTTAGGCAAATTAGGAACGTTTAAGGATGTTTAGAATGTCCTGATCCTTTTAGACAACTCTAAACCCTACACTATTTCCTACACACATCCTAACCCTATTAAGGCATCTAAATGCATTGGATATAACCTCCACTAAACATGTTTAAGGTTTACATAAAAATTCCATATGCTAAAGATAATGTCCCATCAATTTCAACCTAAGTCTGAAATTTGACTAAGTCTGATTTTTATTAAAATCTAAAATTTTAGAAGTTACAACTTAACTCCTAGGAAATTGAAACCTATTCCAATCAATCCAAAGGGTACCTAATCCCTTTATACAAGTATAACTTATTAAAAAAGTATCGTAAACTTATACTTAAATGTTATACTTGTATAAAGCGAATACTATTAAAAATCCACATGTTAGAATTCTAAAACTTAAATAAACAAATATAGTTTTCATTTATAAATCAAATATTTATAAATTACACTACACTATGAAATTCCTATTAAACAATTGCTAAATTTAATAGCAATCTAAATATACTAAACCTAATATTCATTAAAGTCTAAAAACAAATAAAACCACTACCAAAAATTTTAAAAAAACATTTTAGAAGTGACTTATGGGGGGAACCTTGTGGGCCCCGCACTCCATTGACCTAGCGCCCTGCACGCTTCCCCAACTCATGGGTACTACTACTATAGTACTTGCTACCGTAGCAGTCAGGTAATGTCATAGCAGTGCCTGCCACTGCTACGGTTGGGAACCGTGAGGGGAGTGGGGAAGGTGGTGGCCCCCACTTCCCAAACCCTTTCATTGTTTTTGTTTTATATTAATTTATTTTTTAATATATCATTTCTTTTTTAAACATAACTTTATTTAAGCATCTATAATTATTTATGCATAACTTTATAACTATATAGTTTTGTTTTTATCTTTATGTTCTTTTTTAAAAGAAGAGAACTCAAATAACTTTATTGAAGTGCACATAATTTTGACAGATAATAGATATATATTATTTATTTTGAAAGAAAATTAAATATAAAATACTACCCATATTCCTTACTAATAAATAAACTAAATACAAATAATCTAATCCCGGATTCATCCTATGCTTAAATGAGCGGTTGTCATTGATTGTTATTATAGAAATTTATATGTTTGTGTAAATAGCTACTAGGATATAGAAATTAATGATAGAGTACAATAATGTATTTACACCTAATAGATTACAATAACATATAAACAACTCACAAAATATAATAATGTATAAACATTTTGCACATATGGATACAAATAAACACACAGAAGCATTCAAACAGAACAAAACATTCATAATATAAAAGAGAATAATCTCTTAGTATGGATTCCAACCTAGAGTCCTGCGGAGACCAGTTGATGAAGGAAGATCAAATCCTCTGCAACATTTTCAGCACTCCTTTGGATCCCTTTTCTTGCAATCTTCCAGCCTCTACCCGTAACAATCCAAATGCCAAACTCACAGAATAAGGGACTTCTCTCCTTAAAAAAAATATATAAATTTTCTACAATAATAATGTTAATCCTCTTCTCGAAATCAACTCTTCTCCCAACTCCCATACACAGGAAAGCCTTTCCTATAAATAGACTGGAGGAGGTGGTTGGACAGGTAATCCAACCGATGCAACCATCTCAACTATCCATTCGTTAAAAGTTAATGGGATGGTTTGTAAAATCATTCCCGTAAAGGTGAATAAATTTTAAAGAAGACTATAATCTATGTTCCCTAAATTTAAGGGAGTTAAAATAAATAATATAATCTCAAAATTAATTTACTAACTTATTTAACTATGGTAATAGAATTTACCAATCCTATTTACCACTTATAAAAATAACATAAGAATAGTTTCCTTCACACGAATAATTAATTTATTATATAATAATATATATTAATATATGTATACATAGGCATATGTGTGCACCCATATGCTTATGGTACATATACCATAAATAAGACACATTATTATTAATATTAAATATTAAAATAACATTATTATAAAATATATTATTTATTCATACACTAATCCACATTCTAAAATATATATCAAGTAGCTACTAACATAAGTTAGATTTTTCCACTATTTATTTAAAATATTTTATTATTACTATTGTCATAGTCATTTTGTTATTATGAGTATTATAAAATAATACCATAAAATTATTCATTATTATAGGTATTAAAATCACATGATTTAAATCACATACCGACTCATTCCTAACGAGATATGCTAGTATAATAGTAGCTACTACTAAAGATAAATTGCTAAATCATACCTTCAATGAACAATGATTCACATCAATATACCATGAAGACAAGAACTAGCTACAAGATCCACAATTCCAACAACTACGAGATCACACAATACATCCACACAAGGGACTGACTCAGCACTTCCCGCCTAAGGATAAAAGGATCAAAGGTGAAGTTTCTTCTTGTGGAACTTGGTGATATCTCCCTAACAACAACAACGATCGAGGATTTTGAGGGATCGCTCAGACCTGTGAAGCCAGGTGGAGACGATACCCGGTACCTGCAATCCTGCATCACCAAGAAGAGATACATATATATACAGATATATGCAAGCAAATGACCAGGATCGATACATAGTGTGGACCTCAACTAAGTTAGTAACTACGACTTCGTCCTGAGTCATGAAAACACATCAGACACATATCCATGAAACATAAAACATCATGATAATGGTTAGATTCAAATCATTGGGTTAGATCCATAAAACATATAAAAAATCTCATAAACATATAAATGATAACCATAAATGAGCATATCCATCATATCATCATTCACAAAACATAAATGTAAATGTATAGTCCTGACCATCATAATAAAATGTCCAAATCAGAAAAATCTAAGTATCACCATAGGAGAGGTATTACACAGAGAGGGAAACTTATCAGTGTAGAGTTGAGGATTACAAAGGATAGCGAGAGATTAGTGTAGAGACTAAAATATGTCTAGGGGTGATGCAGGTGTTACATGAGGCATTTTCCTCCCATAGACAGGAGACCAGAGCTATATGAGAGATGGAGTATTGTCACTGGCTATATTATGAGGTCATTCACAAGGGGGAGAGGGCTATAGTGTATAGTGAGAGATCGACCTCACACAAGAAAGGTGGAGGAGGCTCACAGGCCTTAGTAGGGATGAGACCTCCTTGAGATAAAGGGGGTGATGGGATAGGAGGGGTTGGGAAATCCACACAGCCGACTTCATGATCCATTTCGGCCATTTTTTACATGTTAACATTCTTTGAATTATATATGTACATCAACATTTTTTATATATACATGTATATGTATGGATTTATATGGGAAACAATATATTGATAGACTTGGACACTTGAGTTTTGTCCTATATATACATGATTTTGATGGTTCTATATGATGTATGTTTTTTTAATTCCTATATGCATGATTTTATGGATTGATGTATGCATGTGATGTAGGATGGGTATGATTATATGAGGATACTGACATATTTTTTATGCTGAGATATGCACATGTGATGGTTTATGTATGGTTAGATAATATTGATATGTTATTGATTTATATGATGGATAAACATGATGTAAATGATTAATGCTAGCATGGATAAAAAATGATTAATCTATTTATGGAAATGGATGTGTAATGATTAATGTAATATGAAAATATAAGATAAAATATAATGATTAATGAAAGATAATGGATAAGAAATGAATAATTCTATGATTGATGAGTAAGGGATATTAAATGTATGATAATAATAATTATAAAATGGAATAATGAATAATATTATACAAAATGAGCCTAAAATGCAGTGAGATGATTAGGATTATGTGATTAAATTATATCAAATTGGAAGTCAATACTTAAACTCATCACCAATGCAAAAATATAATTAATAAAATAACCTAAGTGAATGTAATGAACAAGGACGTGAACTAGGACAGGTGTGTCAATCATAACCATTAAGATCATTCAACTAGCCGTAGGGAGGGAGGAATAAAAAGGAATCTTTCCAAGAGTAAAATGCAATATGAATTAAAATGTATCCTACACCATATCTATATGAATTTCATATCCTACACCCTATCTATATGAATTTCATGGGATTATATTATTTTTATGTTAGAGAGGACACCTTACTTTGATTTGGCAAAGAACATATGCACCATGTGCTATAACAACACAGTAGATAGCTTTAGAAAAATCAATGTAAATTTCATAGTCATGACATATACTCATTGGAGAGGTTTGGGTACATCCCAATCCTTTAAGGAAAGTAAATGTACTAACCTTTTTCCCCTAGTGAGGTATGCATAATCACAATGTAGACATGAATAAGAATGATCATAAAGCATCAACGAATAGATCATACCACAAACAAAACATGTATCAAGTTTTACCAATAATTTTATACCAAGATATGAAAGATTGAGATAATCATGAATAGGATCTATTGATACAAATATATAATAATCAACAAAAAAAGCCTCATGACCAAGTAGTCATTCAATCCACAGCTCTTTCCATGAATAAAATTGGATTGATGAATTTGATTTGAGTTGATTCTGGAAGGATGCATCTTGTAGGGAAATGATTGATTGACTGACCAAGGTGAATATTTGTTGGAAATAGATGTGAAAATAACAATAACTCAGAGAATTGATCACAATGTTGATTTTGATAACCACTTTTGTAGTTGCTACATCAGGGAAAAGCTTAGTGTGATGGGGTTAAGTGCAACTTTTGGGGATTTGTTGAGATCTTTATTGTGATACAAAGAAAAGACATGTTTCTTTGGCAAGGGAAATAAAATGAAGGATATGGATAATGGATAGAGAAGTAAAATGGATCTAAATCTTCTACACATGATACACGAAATAGGCCTTCACCATGGTACTTGTCTAGAGTGCTTGTTTCTCAAATTTTCACTGCTGGACATTTTTTTTTTTTTATCAAAGTGCCTATTTAATAGGTTTTCACTAAGACAATGCTTTTTTCAAGAACATTTTTTGTTATTTAGGATTTTTCTACTTTTCTGATTTTTAGAATTTTTTTTCAGAACTTTTTCTAATTTTTAGGATTTTTTCAAGACTTTTTTCAATTTTTAGGAATTTTCCCAGGATTTTTTCTAATTTTTAGTATTCTTGCAAGGACTAAACATTATACAAGAACAAAATACTAACTATGCATAAAAGCTCTTTGGATGTAGAATATTTACAGGATTAGGGAGTGAATCTCCCTCAAGTGTGGCTATCTCATATGCCCCAGAACCAAACTTAGAAGTAATAAAAAATGGACCGAACTAGTTGGTTTTAAATGTCCCTTTCTTTTCTCAGCTCTGAAGGTTCTTCATGTTGTGTTGTAAGACAAAATCACCCACCTCAAATTTACAAGGATTTATCTTCTTATTAAATCGAAGGCTCAAATGATTTTGGTACATGCAGAGGTTCTTGAGGGAATTAAGGCATCTCTCATCAAGGAGTTGCAGCTCTTGCAAGCCGAAAACTTAGTATTCTTCTTCAAACATTAGGTTTTTGAGAGAAATCTTGAGGGAAGTGATCTCAATTTTGATGGGAAGAATAGCCTTAGAGCCATAGATGAGGGCAAATGGAGGGGTTTTAGTGGGAGTACGAATGGAGGTATGGTAGGCCTAGAGGGTTGTATTAAGTTTTAGGTGCCAATCATTTCCAGCATTATCAAAAGTTTTCTTAAGGATTTTTCGTATGGTTTTATTCGTAGCCTTAACTTGACCATTTCCTTGTGGGAAGTACTTGGATGAGTAATGTTGGGTAATAAAAACTTTATTATAAAGGTCATACACATCCTTAATCTTGAAGGGCATTCCATTATCAGCATGGAGATATTTTGCGATACCACATTGACAAATGATATATAATTCAGGATAAACATTGAAATTTGTTTATCAATAGTGTAGGTGAAGGGGATTTCTTCGACCCATTTGGTAAAATATTTAGTGGCACCAAGGATATACTCTTGGCCACTGGTACAGTTAGGGAATATCTAGACCACAAGGTAAAATCCCTAATGGGAGAAAGGCCAAATTGTGATGGTGGGTTGGAGAGATCGAGAGGGTGCGTGCATCAAATCATCATATTGTTGACAAGAAACACTTTTTTTTACATAATGATAAGAATCCCTCTCCATTATTGGATAGTAGTATCCAGTGCATAGCAACTTCTTTGCTAAAGTGATGTAGGAGCATTCTAGGGTACTCAGTGAATCTGCATGGAGGTGTGATGTTTTGGTTCTATGCTACTAGGTTACAGCTTTAACTCATGGTATCAGTTATTGAAGAAAGATCAGTCATTGAAGGAACTCAGTGAAACCTCTTGCACTTGGTGGAACTTGTACTTGATGATGCCTATGTTGCTCCGTGATGCTTGGCATTGTCCATTGTTTCACTGGTGCTCAGTTACTTCTCTAGTGCTCAGTTGTTTCTAGTTACAAACTGGAGTTCTTGGAGATTTGGTTGGCTGACTTGGTGCATTTATTGCTGGTAGCTTTTTTTGTATTCTCCTATGTAGATCTTGAGGCCAACATGGAGAATTAAATATTTGTAAGGCTATTTATGAGCTGATTTTTGTTGCATTTAATATTTGTTTGTAATAAGAGACAACTTGGCTTAGGAGTTAATTATTTATTCCAGCCGACTTGTGGCTGAAGATTAGTATTTAAGGAGTGTCTGGGTAGTTGTTTAGGAAGGAGATTTGGGGGTAGATAGAAGATTAGATCTAGATCTTGCAAGATCTTGAAGATCATATTGTTATCTAATAGTTTGTAATAGCAGACCTAGTGGTTTGCATGCTTGGAGACAAGAAGATTTCTTGGAGGCTTACGAGCTCAAGTTCAGATCCACCTTAGTGTTTCCATTAGTTGTTGATTTGTTTTAGAGATGGAATAGCTGAGAGATTTTAGAAATACTTTGATTGTATTTGGCCCTAACCTGGAAGGCCTTACAATTAGGCATGTTAATGAAAATTAAGTTAAAAACATTGTCTTGTTGAGTTATTCCACATTGTGGTATCTGGCTGCTTGTTAGGACTGTCCTTAATTGGATCCTCCTTACCTATCCTGCATTAAGTGGTATCAAAGTGAGAAGATCTTGAGTGTGAAAATCGATCTCTGAGTTGAGGCTGTTTGCACCTGGACCTTGTTGGTGACTTATTGCTTTGGGTTTTTGAAAATCTTAAAGGATTCCTCTGAGAAGGTTGGACCCTAGAGTGATTATAGATCTCTGTGATGTTGTGGAATCAAAGATTACAGATAAAGTTAAAGTTGATTTTAGATCTAAGATGGAATTGATGAAGAATGACATGATCATCGAGGTCATGAGAGCTATTGCTGGTATGCTAAGGAATCTTGGTACTGATGATGGTTATGAGTAAGTGACTAGATCTAGTGGGGATGATCAGAGAGATAGATCTGGTGAAGATAGAACTGGTCAGTTGCATAGATCTAGAGCTTGGTTAAGTACTAGTTACCGAATGGAAGTTTCTACTTTCTCTGGTATTTTGAGACCCGAGGAATCAATTTAATGGATTGGTGAATTAGAAGAATTCTTTGAGCTAGAAGAAATTGAAGATCCTCTTAGAGTAATATTGGCACAAACTAAGTTGAAAGGACATGCTACTCTTTGGTGGAAAGAATTACAAAGAGATAGAGAAGATGAAGGTGAAATGAAGATCAATTGGTGGAGGTTGATGGTGACTAAATTGAAAGCTAAGTTCATACCTGCCAACTATGAGCTTGATTTGTTTAAGTAGAATTTGAAGAAAAAATATTTGACTATGGAGGACTATACCGAGGAGTTTTATAAGTTGAATATTTGGTCTGGAAAGAGAGAACCTGGTAAAGAAAAAGTAGCTCAGTATGTGAATGGTTTGAGATTTAATATTTAGGATGAGCTTGGTATGTTGAAGATTGATTCGGTTGAAGATGCTTATCAGTATGCTCTAAAGGAAGAAGATAAGTTGAAAAGGAGACAACATAGTAAACCTTGAGGGAAGGAAAAGATTGATCATTTGGTGAAGGATAAACTGACTATTGAAGATGAACCAAAACTTGTGGAGTTGAAAAAGAAAATGGGCAGGGTTATCTTTAAGGGTACTTGTTATAATTATGGTGAAGAAGGACATCCTTCTTTTGAGTGTACAAAGAAGAATTTTGGTGACCAAAGGACTACTGTGGTAAATGAGAACATTCAGAATGAACCTAAATCTGAGAACTTGCTAGTTCAGAGAGCATTGCTTGGTACAAAGGTGGAGCCTTGTAAGAGGAGTAATTTGTTCAGAACTCAATGCAAGTCTAGAGGTAAACTTTGTGATGTAATTATTGATAGTGGTAGTAGCATGTTAGGAATAGTCCCAAGAGATAGCTAAGAGGGGGGCAGGGGCGGAGTGAATCAATTATCTACAAGTTTCAATTCTTTATCCAATTAAGTATACTTAAACATAAAGCATAAACAGAATGAAAGAACACTTGAACACAACACTAATATTTTGGTTACAGGGAAACCCAAATAGGTAAAAACCCTGGTGGGACTTGATACCCACTAATATTCTCTACTAGTGTATAATGATCCTTGCTAGAAGATCATTGTCCCTGTTAGGGGAGAGGATGCACTGTCCAAGAGCTCACTGCTCAAATGGGCGAAGTCTACAACCTTCTAAATAACATAAATACACTACATCTAGATTTTGGTGAACTACACTTTGACCTGCTATCTGGATTAGTTCCAATTAATAGCACAAGTACTCTACTTGGTCACATAGACCTTCTTCTAATGGTTCCACCACTCGCACACTCTGCTTTTCTTTTCTTAATCAACCATGAACCACACTTCAACAATCACAAATGACTGCCTATAAATATCTTTTCTCCAAATGATATAATCAAGTCAACCTATTAGAACCACCTTGAAATAATATTAGAGAAACCATAATAAACTCCAACAAACATTTTGTCAGCTCTATTATGCACACAACTCATTCTGGGACTTGTCTAATAAAATAATTGTAGACGCATGCTACACATTGTCAGATCTACCAAAATAACTAGAACTTTCTCTGTAAGTTGAATTAACTTATGCGCTCTTAACTAAAAATAAATAATACTTCTCCAAGCTTAACTCCAAGGGTGCATACCCTCAAGATAGGTGCAACTCAAGAACCAATAAAATCTATGTCGGTTGTTCTGAACAAACATAGAAAACTGCTATTGGTGAATAGCGACTGCATAACTTATCTTGTGTTCATCACCAAACTATGCATCCATGAACTTAACATCACTAACATGTCTTCAAAATAAATCCAAGGGCACATGCCCATAGGATAACTATATGGATAACCATACACATAACACTGTTTGTTATTTTGTCAGGAACACTGCTGACACCAACTGTAATATAACTGTCTATGCTAACAGTTAACCTCTGAACCCATGATATCATGTTGATATCATTTCCATGCTACATATACTAAAAGCTTACTGTATAAGACTTCCACGCATGCTACTTTCCATATGTTGTCATCAATGACAAACATACAATCAGTACTGGCCTACTGGAAAATCTCCAACAATCCCCCCTTTGGCATTGATGGAAACATGTGGAATGAAAAACCACCACCAACCCAAATGAATATTTATTTTATAACATTCTCCATTTCCACTTGAAAAATCCCCCAAAGATGAATCCTTCATCTGCTGCAATATTTCTAATATTCTCCATTTCCTCAACTATACTGCTGTCATAACTGAATGTTGCTCCCCCTTAGTATATTACTCCTCTTTTTACTTTTATTTTTTATGATGATATATATACTCCCCCTTTGACATCAATGGAAAAGGGTGCCACTCAATTTAAGCATTGGTACTACTCCTGAGGTAGAGTAGTCAACCTTCCATCAGTCCTTGAGGACTGATGCTATTCCTGCTTCCTTCTAAGAAGAATCAGGGAAGGGAATTACTCCCAACTTCCCCCTAAGATACTCAAAAGTATCCTTAGGCAAGGGCTTTGTGAATATATCTGCCAACTATTCTTTAGTACTCACATAGTCCAACTTGACTTCTTTCTCTACCACTTTCTCTCTTAGGAAGTGATACTTGATCTCAATGTGCTTTGTCTTTGCATGGATCATAGGGTTCTTTGACATATTGATAGTGCTAGTGTTATCACAGTGAATAACAATAGGATAATCAATCTGAATTCCAAAATCTTTTATCATCTACTTGATCCAAACAATTGTAGAACAATTCAAGGCTGCTGCAACATACTCCGCTTCTGTTGTTGACTGAGAAATACAATTTTGTTTCTTGCTTGTCCAAGTGACAAGTCTATCACCAAGAAACACTACTCCACCTGAAGTACTCTTTTTGTCATCAACACATCCTGCCCAATCTGCATCAATGTACACATGAAGCTCAACATTTTCTGAATTAGGATACCATAGACCATAATCTATAGTTCCCTACAAGTATCTGAATATTCCTTTTATTGCCATGAGGTGACTTTGTTTAGGCTCTTCTACAAATCTTCCAACTATGCCAACTACATTGGAAATATCAGGTCTAGTCTGAGTAAGATATATGAGTTTACCAATCATAGACTTATACAATGTTATATCTACTATTGGTGAGTCATCTTCTTTTGTAAGCTTGCATCCAGTGATCATAGGAGTTCCTACTGGCTTGGAATCATCCATCTTGAATTTCTTCAGTATCTCTTCACATACTTTGATTGATTAATGAAAATTCCTTTTTTGTCTGATGCACATTTAGTCCCAAAAAGTACTTGATAGGACCAATCATACTCATCTCAAACTCATTCTGCATTTCTTTGGAAAATTCAACATTGATTTTGTCATTACCTCCAAAGATATTGTCATCAACAAATATAGCTACAAGAAGCAAACCTTCAGACGTCTCTCTAATGAATAGATTAAAATTTTCTACTCCTTTCTTGAATCCAATATTTGTTAAGTATCCATCTAGTCTCTCATACCATGGTCTAGGGGCTTGCTTAAGTCCATAGAGGGCTTTCTTGAATCTTCATACCATATCACATCTATCTGTTAAGGTGAATCCTTTAGGCTGTGCAATGTAAACTTCTTCTTTCAAGTCTCCATTCAAGAATGCTGATTTGACATCTATCTGATAAAATTTGAAGTTTTTAACTGTAGCATAAGCTACAAATAGCTTAATAGCTTCTAATCTACTCACAGGTTCAAATGTGTCTGTATAATCAATGCCTTCTCTTTGCACATATCCTTTACATACTAATCTTTCTTCTTTTCTTAGTATTGTACCATCTTCATTCATCTTATTTTTGAATATCCAATTTGTTCCAATTTTTGGTAGCTTTTCCTTGCAGGACCAAACTTGAATCAAAAGGTGGGTTTGATCCTCAAATTAGGCACTCAAGTTTGACAAGAAAATAGAACCAATTGATGAGGATAGAGAACATCCTCCTTCTTCTTTGAGCTCCACATCACTCAAACGGGTATTGCCTTATCTGCACACTCAAAACCTCATGATAAACAATAGGCTTGCAGATAGATTACTGTGGACTAGTCTTCAAACCCCTTTAGGTATCCTGCACCCCAATGAAAGCAATTCTTAATGTAATATCCCTACTTGCATAGAATGGGTATGAAAAATAGAGACCTATACTAACAACATGAAAGGGAAAGGGTTGAACTGAAAGTAAATGATTTGAAGATGGGTTGAAAGACCCCTGAGATGTCCTAAGTCCCTGATAGACCAGTGCCTTGTCCAATGGGCCACAGAGTCAAATACCCTATTGTAATAAATCACTATGAAACAAGAAAAAAATGTACTCAATGTGTTGATGCCTAACATCAATAACACACCATGACCAAACCTCACTTTAACAACCCACTTGTGTATCCAAGTATGTTATTACCCATTCAAAGGATTTTAACCCTCCCCTTAGAAGAGACCTATAAATAGATAATACATTAACTAGCATCCACTAGAAGACAAGCATGACATATCTTTGATACCTCAGCTCATACATACATGAAAACTAATCTTAAACCAGTTATCTTTGCAAAGACAACTCCACTTGCAAACACATAGGCAATGCAAATAGAAAAATCAAACACCCTTGATGTATGGTCAATGAATTTAGAAATCAAATGGAGATAGCTTAGTAGCAGTAAGAATATACTAAATCCTCATACATAAGACAAATCAATTACAATATGTATTGTATTCTCTGAACCAAAAAGGAAGAAAGAACACTCTATATGTAGAGAAGTAGAGAAAATCTATAGGAAAAGGACCCTTCATGGAACCCGTTCTCCACAAAAATTTGCAGAAGAAGGAACCCTTACAAAATAAAACATTTCACCATTTATACCCACTAGTTGCCTTGGAATCCCAAAGATAGGATGCAACAAGCTTCAGACAGCTAGGGTTAGGATTTCAACAACTACACCAACCCTAATTATAACAAAATTTATTGTAGGGGAAGAAACATAGGCAACTCGGAAAGAATGAATCTCAAACAGATCCGCAATCATGAAAATCTGTGAGAAAATTACAAAACACAAGGAATTTCCATGAAAACTAATCTATTCAATCACCCTGCAATATGCCTCAAGCCATTCTATGTTCACTCCTTACATGGTACAAATCTCTACAATCGATCATGGCACACCCTGGACCACACTGCAACAACAAGCACCACCAAACGAATCAAAATTAGCTATTAAAATCATAAATTTTGGTACTTCCTGTCACTGGAAACCCTCTCCAAATTTAAATTTGAAATCAAATGGCCATTTCCATGGGGCCATCAGCAAATCAACGGTCCACATTTGAAATCATATCAACTTTAAGTTGCAGTTGTTAGATCTCCCCTTTCGCGGTCTTTATGACTTATCTCTTAAAAGGGCCCCGGTCAAATTTAGTGAACTCGCGACGAAGGAAACCACTAGTTCATGAAACACTTTATCTCTCTGCCATTTAGTTTAGTGGTTACATGAATGCTTGTTCACCGAATCACTAGTCAACTTGGAGCACCACCACTTTTCTTCATGAACGAGTGAAACCCATTGAAATTTGTTAGGCCGCTAAACATATTTATCCGAACTGCTAGACCTTAGATGCTCGGCTGGGCCCATTTTATGCCATTTGTCACTACATCATTCGCTATCCCTGCTCAGTCACCACTAACATAGGACCCACCTGCCTAAGCCTTATAATCGGATGGTAGGCATAAGATCTCATAGCTTTGACAAAACTCATGATAACTCATGTCCTCGTCACTGATCTCTCTGACAATGACCCCACCTTGCCGCATCATCCACGTCGACCAATAAAATTTGAACAATCCTGCACCACTTGGAAAATGGCCCAACTAAGAACATTAGGCCATCTGGAAGATCGGATGGCTGGCACAAGATCTGAAAGGCTCAAAAGATTCTATGCGCTTACATGCCAATCGTCGATCTTGAATCTCCTGATTGAGATACCAGGCTTGCCTAACAACACATCTAGCTCACACAACGTGGACCAATCATAGTACAACAAATCAGCATATCTAGCAAATGGACCTGCCAAAAGAAAAGGTTACGTCATACAAAAGAATCAATGGTTGTCTCAAAATCTCATACATCTAACACATCTCATAAGAATTTACGCCCACCATTGATTCACTGCAAGTTTCAAGACCCACTTTTGAAACACCACAACTGTGGAAGAATCAACGGTCGTCTGAAGTTCACATACCCATCCGAGATTCTATCAGATTACACACCCACCGTTAGATCAAGAATCTCCTCCCACTTTGACAACTATTTGATGGGAAACAAAATCAACGACCGTCACAAGATCTTAAGCCTCTAACAAAACCCATAAGATTATACATCGTTCATCGATTCACTGACAGTATCAGGACCCACTAACACATCCAAAAAATTAGGTCCCACTAACACATGCTAAGTTGTTTACCCGTGGACCAATAAGAAAATGCTGACATGGCACACCTGGCATGTGGACTCACTTAAAAGGAAAGGTAACGTCATTAGGAAAAATCAACTATCAATGTAAGATCTCAAGCGTTTGACACAGTCTATGAGAACTTACGTTGACCATCGGATGGAAATACTTTCTGAAGACCGGGCCTAGAAATCACTAAGGCAAAAACATAGGAAAAATTAAAGCTCAGGACTTAGGAAAATTATTTCAACAGGGAACTATAGGGCTTAGGAAATATTAAAACATGGGCACATAAGAAATATAAAGGGGACCCAACCAACACATGAAGAACCTAACCGCATGACATAAAGTGAACCCATTTAAATAGCACATGCAGATAAAAGGTTTTAAGTGGCCCGAAAAATTAACTTGAAATTATAACAAGGCCAGGGTAAAAACAAAGGGTTTTTGTATGCAACGACTAGTTTTTTAAATTTTTGTTTAGGGCTTTAGCCAAAGACATGAAAATGACACAGAGACCAAGGGAAAATTGCTAGAGCCATGAAAATTTTTGCAGGGTACTAACAGTGGCTCTAGTTGGGGATGATGGGCAACTTGTGTCCATGCAAGAAATTAGATCTCTGGGAGAGTAGACCACCCACAAAACAAAACAGGGACCTCAAAAAAAAAATTGACAACCGAACAAGAAAGCAGGAAATAGGAAAGGGAAAGACAACTATACAAGGATTTACAAAATTTTACAAAAATTATACAATTTTATTTAGTGGCCCCAGGCCACCAAAAGAAAACTAGTGACCCTCTTGAGTCAAAAATCTAATTTTGATCCACATATGTAACCAGACACCTGCAAATTTCATAACCATCCTTCTACCAGCATATGTGAATACTCATGGGCTGAAAAATAAAACTGTAATGATCATTGCCCATGTTTTTCCAGTCACAACTATTACATTCATATTCAAATTCCAAGAAATAAGGAACATCACTTACTTCTTAATGACTGGGACAAATGAAAATTTCACTTTGTAATGCATCAGAAAATAAAGCATACTGATTGTCATGCATTACCATATAATTACCTAGCTGAAAAGGACCTAGATCCTTTGATTTGCCTTCATTAATTGCTTCAGCCACTAAGCAACTTGGTTCCTCCTGTTGGTTGTGGATTATTCCCTTTGATCTTTAAGTTGCAAATTTACACTTTGATGGATAATATAAATAAAATCTGGACTCTATCACCACTCCAAAGTCCACAAGGAAGAGGGCCAACTGACAAGGATCAAAGGATCCTTCTACTCTTCAAGCTTCAATGCTCAAGCGGGTGTACCCTTAACTCACTTCTTCAAAAGAGTCTCAAAATGATGTATACAATGCTCAACACAAGTCTATAAAAGGTTTATCGAATGAATGTTTATGTTTATGGTTGTTAACCATGCATACCTCAAGAGGAAGGACCAGTGCCTTATCCCAGGGCTCAAAGTCACCTAACTGTATACCTCAACTGAACACCTCAAATCAAACATAATGGAAACCAGAGTAAGTGCTTTGCCTATTACCCCTTTCCCTCAAGCACAAGGACATCAAATTCTATACCTAGCTGTAAACTCACTGAATTCACCTAACAGGATTTAATCCTAACTTTGTTAGAAACTCAGAGATGAATTCAAAATACTCTTTGTTTACCATACATTAACACACTTTGTGATATTAACATATATGAGCTCAGAGACAAGCAAGAAGACATACACAAGATACAAGATTGGGATTCAATGATGTTTTCATTAACAAATCCAGAATCAGCATACAATTAGCATGACACAAAGCTGAGAAAAAGACACCAAATCAGACCTCTATCAGTATATTATAGTCAAAAACTAGGGACAAAAAGCAACAAGATTTTGGAA
This sequence comes from Chamaecyparis obtusa, assembly GCA_027943335.1. Lineage (NCBI taxonomy): Eukaryota > Viridiplantae > Streptophyta > Pinopsida > Cupressales > Cupressaceae > Chamaecyparis > Chamaecyparis obtusa. The sequence continues at coordinate 201,095 of BSBK01004194.1, read as the reverse complement.
CCCCTTCAAAATCCAAAATTATGCAACTTATACCACTAGCTACCATGGGATCCTCAAGATCAGATGCAACAAGCTTCAGACAGCTAGGGTTAGGGTCTCAACCACCCAACTTGCTGGAAACGGTCACAAAAGTTATTACAGGGGTGGGAAACACAAGAAACCAGAACTGATCCACAATCATGAAAGTCTTCTCTGTAGGTACAGGGGATCATAAAATCAGGCTCAAAAGGACACCCTGCAACACACCTTGAGCACACAACCACCATAGTACAAGCTCTACAAACAATCCAACCACGCCCTGGACCACACTGCAAACAACAAACTAGTCATTTCTCAACAAACAGGGTCATTTCTGCAATAAAATCCATAAATTTGATACTTTCTGGCACTGGAAGCTCTCAGAAAAATTTGAATTTGAATACCAATAGCCACTTCTATGGAGCCTATATAGAAATGATGACCCACGTTTAAATCATCATCACCTTTAAAACACAGCCGTCAGATCAATTTCTTTCACGGGTTTATGATTTTCCTCTAAAATTAGCCCCACCAAACTTAGTGAATTGGCGACAAAGGACTTTCGCCAATTTGCTAAACATTTCGCACTTTCGCTAAACAATTTAGTGACTTCCTGACCATCATTTGCGCAATCACCAGACAAACTAGCAAATCACCCCTATCTTTCTGCGAATGCATGACCACATTAAATTTGTCAGCACTGTTAACTTCTTTATCCACTCCACCAAACACTAGATTGCACTTGGGCCCGCAAGATGCCATACGTCGCCATTTCATTTGTAGTTCACACCCGGTCACACTGACACGGGACCCACTTTCCTTAAGCCTTTGAAATGAATGGCTGGCGTAAGATCTCATGGCTCTTACAAATCCCATGAGAACTTATGTTGGCCGTAGGATCCATCCTCGTCACAGACCCTTTTGACAATGGCCCCACTTTTGAGCACATCCACATCGACCAATAGGAACACAGCAACTAAGCACCACATGCCAAACGGTCCCACTGAGCACAACAGGCAACCTGGCAAAATGGAATAAAATTTGACGGATGGTGCATGATCTCAAAGGCTTGGAATATTCCATGAGATCATACACCAACTGTTAGATTAAAAGCTTTCAATGTGGGCACCTCTGACAAGCCAAGTCATCACCACGCAGTCAAATGAAAACATGCCAACTTAGATCACCGTAACCACCACTGAACTACAACCAGCACCATTCTGCCGATGGGCCCCAGGGACACGTGGCAAGTGGTCGCATGATCGCATAGCCAAAAACTAGGCTATGCGATCATGCGACAACCAATCATAGGCTACCACATCACCACCTACTGCAAATGGATCCACCAGGCAGTCTCCTCATAAACCAAAATTGATGGCTGTCGCTATACCGCAATGTTAAAAAGTGAGCACCTCCGCTCAGCGGTATAATGGAAACCACCAGATCTATCCACACTTTAACCTCCTCAGAAGACTGTGGACCCACTGACACTATCCAACTTGTCAATCTGCCAACCAATCAAAAGATGCCAACTCGTTCCACCCTGACAACGGACCCACTAACAAAAGCCAAGTCACCACCTCGGACCAGCCAGAAGACACCACATCACCACCATAGACATGTGTCAACTAGTCACATGATCACATAGCCCAGAGATGGGCTATGCAAACATGTGACTGGGCCATAAGACCACCTCATCACCACTCACCAGCCAATCAGGAACACCCATGTCATTGGAAACACCGGCCCCACCAACTAACTACCAAGCATTCAGCGACTATGCAACTAACCATTCGCCAAGTTGTGAGATGTTAGTAGATAACCACCAACCTTTCAGAGATCACGTGACTAACAGTCGCCAAGTCACTGGATAGAAGATGTAACCACCCAGAGACTTGGAGAATCAGCGACAAGAAACTTTGAAGGACTGGGCTCCACCATCCGTCTCACCTGTGCACTAAAGCAAAGTAAACCGCCAGGTAGCCGAACAAAAACTATGACCCGCATAGCTAGGTGGAAAGCGGTCGCATGATCACATGTCAAAAAATTCTGACATGCGGCCATGCGATAGCTAATCAAGAAAATCTTGGACTCACCACCCACGTCGAACTTGCACAGTTGAGGGAACACCAACAAACAAGGAACTAGTGCGAGGTTGAAAAGACATAATGTTTTCAGTGAAAGAGGATCGAAAACACACAAAGTTTTTGACACATCAATAGATAAGTGCACAAAGCTGGAAGACAAAGGGTTGAAAACAACGTAGGTTTTTAGTCAAAGATCGAAAACATCATGGATTTTTGAAAACACTGTGGCTTTTCGACACTGTGGAAGATTTTAAAGTTTATTTCTAGGAGGCCTTAGAATTTGAATATCTTCTTGGGTTTGGTGAATTAGTAGACGTGACTTGGGCTGAAGCAAGGTGACACATGAAACACATAGGGCAAGGCACAAACCATGAAACACTAAGGATTTCATCACAAGTCAAGACTGAGATTGCAGGCATGGCAGGACAGCAAAACAAAGACATTGCATGGAATAGGCTAACTTCACAAGATTTTGCAATGATAGAAAAAAGGCCTAACACCTCCCTGATGTCATCATGAACTGGATTATGAACCAAGTGAAGGTCTATGTCATAAACATTATGACAGGGGAGCAATTGATCTGCATAGTCATGTGCATCAAAAAATGTTCTGTCCAAATTATTGAAGACAAAGTCCTCAACACTGTCACCATCAGTATCATTTTTAGCAAAAGAAAGAAAAGGGTTTGAACAAGAAACTTGTTCATTAATAGAATTCTTATGATAGGACAACACATTGTCATGACCTTCAACCTCTTCTTTTGTAGAGTCACTACATGAGGGGAAATCTTGTGTACATGGGGCTTCTAGGTCACTTTGAACATTGGCCTCATTATTAGTGTCAAAGGATATACTATAAGGGAGCTGCAAATCAAAGTCCACACAAGGTGCATACCTCTAAAATTCATCAGCCAAGAATGCTAAAATTCTTTCACTACTCAATGGACTTTGGGCTTCATTATCCTTCTCCTCAGCTTCACCCCTGCTGCAAACATCTTCCTTTTCCAAGACAAGAAAAGAGACCTCTGGCCTTAGATCATCTTGTGTGGATAAACCAATGCAGGAATCATCATTTGCATCGTATTCATATTTTTCCACTCACACAAAACATCATCAAACTAGGATAAGAAACAAGAACTCTGATATTGAAAAGAAGAAAAATCTACAGACAAATTGGAAACATTATTACTCTCAGATCCATCTTCAGCACTCTCATATGCACTGTCATCAAAATCAGCCTCATAGTCAACACCTTTCGCATAAGGAGAATCAACATCAGAACTAATAGCTTCCACATGATTAACATAGAGAGAAACCAATGTCCTCAACCTCCTATCCCCCATTAACTGTCAGTTCTCAGCTTTCAAGGACATAACCCCAAGTGCATCCTCAAGCTGAAGGCTGTCATCACTAAGTATCCAATCTCTGACACATATATAATACTCTTCTCATAATGCATCTGACCAACTGGTTGACTCATAAAAACAAAGATCCAAGAATAAACCAATGAACTTAGATTCAAAAAACTCAACATCATAAGGAAGCTCATTATATACATCCCAAAATCTATCATAGAAAAGAGATATGGATAGATCCTTTCTACATCCTACTTTCAATCTCATCAATGACATGCAATCCCTAAGGATGCCTTGCTTAAGGAAAGCAAGCTCCTCATCAAGCTTACAAATCAGACTTAATGCAATACTTCCATAAAATTTTGTAGAGATGCAACTAAAAACTTGAAGTATGCAAACCTCTACTCACACCTTATCCTTTTCTTAATGCTTGATCACTTAATAAGGAAACATTTCAGATATTTGAGAAATACCTGAGAGTTTTGTAGCAAAAGACTTTTTTGACTGGAAGGCAAGGTAGATCTAGAGCTCACCATGCAGCTCCATGAGATTCTTTGTTTGTAGAGTTGCCACCTCCTTGAAGAGGAAATTTTTTAACCTTTCTTTGTACCTCTTCCAATCAACACAAAACTACACCAGGATATCACACTGTCTATCAGGAACTGCATTGATCAAATAGAAACTTCAGAGCCACCACTCAATACATATTAAGAAGATATTAGCAAATGCTTTATTTTTCTATCTGACTCTTTCCAATGGGTCCCTAGTAGAGTCACCAATTTTTGGTAGCTTTTCCTTGTAGGACCAAACATGAATCAAAAGGTGGGCTTGATCCTCAAATTAGGCACTCAAGTTTGACAAGAAAATAGAACCAATTGATGAGGATAGAGAACATCCTCCTTCTTCTTTGAGCTCCACATCACTCAGGTGGGTATTGCCTTATCTGCACACTCAAGACACCTCATGATAAACAATAGGCCTGCAGATAAATTACTGTGGAATAGTCTTTAAACCCCTTTAGGTATCCTATACCCCAATGAAAGAAATTCTTAATGCAATAGCCCTACTTGCATAGAATGGGTATGAAAACTAGAGACCTATACTAACAACATGAAAGGGAAAGGGTGGAACTGAAAGTAAATGATTTGAAGATGGGTTGAAGGACCCCTAAGATGTCCTAAGTCCCTGATAGACAAGTTCCTTGTCCAATGGGCCACAGAGTCAAATACCCTATTGTAATAAACAACTATGAAACAAGAAGACAATTTACTCAATGTGTTGATGCCTAACATTAATCACACACCATGACCAAACCTCACTTTAACAACCCACTTGTGTATCCAAGTATTTTATTACCCATTCAAAAGATTTTAACCCTCCCCTTTGAAGAGACCTATAAATAGATAATACATTAACCAACATCCACTGGAAGACAAGCATGACATATCTTTGATACCTTAGCTCATACATACATGAAAACTAATCCTAAACCAGTTATCTTTGTGAAGACAACTCCACTTGCAAACACATAGGCAATGCAAACAGAAAAATCAAACACCCTTAATGTATGATCAATGAATTTAGAGTTCAAATGGAGATAGCTTAGTAATAGTAACAATATACTGAATCCTCATACATAAGACAAATCAATTACAATATGTATTGTATTCTCTGAACCAAAAAAGAAGAAAGAACACTCTATATGTAGAGAAGTAGAGAAAATCTATAGGAAAAGGACCCTTCATGGAACAAGTTCTCCACAAAAATTTTCAGAAGAAGGAACCCTTACAAAATAAAATATTTCACCATTTATACCCCCTAGCTACCTTGGAATCCCAAAGATAGGATACAACAAGCTTCAGATAGCTAGGGTTAGGGTTTCAACAACTACACCAACCCTAATTACAATAAAAGTTATTGCATGGGAAGAAACATAGGCAACTTGGAAAGAATGAATCTCAAACAGATCCGCAATCATGAAAATCTGTGGGAAAAGTACAAAACATAAGGAATTGCCATGAAAATCAGTCTATTCAATCACCCTACAATACACCTCAAGCCATTCTATGTTCACTCCTTACATGGTACAGATCTCTACAATCGATCATGGCACACCCTGGACCACACTGCAATAGCAAGCACCACTAAACCAATCGAAATCAGCTGTTAAAACCATAAATTCTGGTACTTCTTGTCACTGGAAACCCTCTGCAAATTCAAATTTGAAATCAAATGGCCATTTCCATGGCACCAGTAGCACATCGACGGTCCACATTTGAAATCAGATCAACTTTAAGTCGTAGCCGTTAGATGTCCCCTTTCACAGTCTTTATGACTTATCTCTTAAAAGGGCCCCAGTCAAATTTTGTGAACTAGCAACAAAGGAAACCACTAGTTTGCAAAACACTTTATCTCTCCACCATTTAGTTTAGCGGTTACACGAATGCTTGTTCACTGAATCGCCAGTCAACTTGGAGCACCGCCACTTTTCTTCGTGAATGAGCGAAACCCATTGAAATTTGTCGGGGCAGCTAAACATAATTATCCAAATTGCTAGACCTTAGACCCTCACCTGGGCCCGCTTTATGCCATTTGTCACTACATCATTCGCTATCACTGCTCAGTCACCACTGACATAGGACCCACCCACCTAAGCCTTATAATAGGAGGGCAGGCATAAGATCTCATAGCTTTGACAAAACTCATGAGAACTTACGCCGACCGTAGCTCATGCCCTTGTCATTGATCTCTCTGACAATGACCCCACCCTGCCACATCATCCACATCGACCAATAAAATTTGAACAATCCTGCACCACCTGGCAAATGGCCCCACTGAGAACATCAAGCCATCTAGAAGATCAGATGACCTGCACAAGATCTGAAAGGCTTAAAAGATTCTATGCGCTTACACACCAATCGTCGATCTTGAATTTCCTGATTGAGATACCAGACCCACTTGACAACATGTCCAGCTCACACAATGTGGACCAATCATAGTACAACAAATCAACATATCTGGTAGATGGACCTACCAAAAGAAAAGGTTACGTCATACAAAAGAATCAACGGTTGTCTCAAAATCTCATACATCTGACTCATCTCATAAGAATTTACGCCCGCCATTGATTCACTGCAAGTGTCAGGACCCACTTTTGAAACACCACAACTATGGCTAAATTAACGGCCATCTAAAGTTTTCATACCCATCTGAGATTCTATCATATTACATGGCCATTGTCAGATCAAGAATCTCCTTCCACTTTGACAACCATCTGACAGGAAACAAAATCAACAACCGTCACAAGATCTTAAACCTCTGACAAAACCCATAAGATTATACACCGTTCGTCAATTCACTAACAGGATCAGGACCCACTGACACATCCAGAAAATTAGGTCCCACTGATACATGCTAAGTTGTTTACCCATGGACAAATAAGAAAATGCTGACATGGCACACTTGGCATGTGGACCCACTTAAAAGGAAAGGCAACATCATTAGGAAAAATCAATGACCAATGTAAGATCTCAAGCATCTAACATAGTCTATGAGAACTTATGCTGACCGTCAAATGGAAATGCTTTCAGAAGATCAGGCCCAGAAAACACTAAGGCCAAAACATAGGAAAAATTAAAGCTCAGGAATTAGGAAAATTATTTCGGTAGGGAACTATAGGGCTTAGGAAAAATTAAAACACGAGCGCATAGGAAATATAAAGGGGACCCCACCAACACATGAAGAACCTAACCGCATGACATAAAGTGAACCCATTTAAATAGCACATGCAGATAAAAGGTTTTAAGTGGCCCGAAAAGTTAACTTGACATTATAACAAGGCCAGGGTAAAAACAAAGGGTTTTTGTATGCAACGGCTAGTTTTTTGAATATTTTGTTTAGGGCTTTAGCCAGAGACATGAAAATGACACAGAGACTAGGGGAAAATTTCTAGAGCCATGAAATTTTTTGTAGGGTACTAACACCAATCACATTTTTATCACTAGGTCTAGGGACCAGTTCCCAAGTGTCATTCTTAACAATCTGATCAAGTTCTTCTTTCATAGTATCATGCTAATCTGAATTATTACATGCATCTTCAACACTTAAAGGTTCAATCTGAGATAGTAAACATACCTCTTCATTGTTAACTAAGTTCTTTCCTTGTGATCTTGTTAAGACTTTTCCACTTTGATCTCCAGTGATGTCTGCCTTGGAATGATTTCTTGATGTAAACTTTGGAACTTTGGGTGATACTGACTCATCAGCCTTACAAGTATTTTCTTCACTTGTCTCAAGGTCATTGAATAACACATCAATACTGTCAAACATTTCTTTAATAACTGTCTCACTTGTAAAGGGTCTAGGTTCTTCTTTAATCATGGGTGAGTAATCATGATATCTTTCTTGAATCATAAACTTTTCATCAATCTTTACATGAGCACTTTCAATGATCTTTTTGAATCTTAAATTGAAACATCTATAAGCTTTACTTTTAGTAGAGTAACTAAGAAAAATACCTTCATCACTTCTTGCATCAAACTTGCCTACTACTTCATCCCTCTTGATGTAGCACTTGCTTCCAAAGATTCTAAAGTATTTCACTATGGGAACATTACCAAACCATAGCTCATAAGGTGTTTTGTCTACAACTAGCCTTAATTAAATTCTATTGATGGTATTGGTACCCAAATTTTCCTATGCATACAAATTTGGCAAAAGACCATCCCTAGGTCTCTATTTTTACCATGTCTGCCATCCTTAAAATTTTCATGAATTTACACCCTATTCTCTGGCCTCCTCTACAAATTTGTTATTTCCCTGGTCTGTAGTAAAAAGTTTGAAAAACTAGTTGTTACCCTAAAACACCCTAAGCTTTGTTATATTTTCATGTTACCATTTTTCGGCAACTTAAGTCATTCCAATTTGCATGTGCAAAAAATATTTCCTAAGTCGAGCGCTTTAATCTTTCCTAGGTCTCAGTGCATAAAACATTTGCCTGAAGGTTAAGTTCTAGCTTGATCTGATGGTCTTCACCATTTTGCAAGCCAAAGATGTGCATGTGTTATGATCACGGTATAGTGAGAACCATCGATCTTGTTTTTCTTCCTGCACTATAGTGTGTCAGTGGGACCAGTGCCACCTCATCTTATTCAATAGCTCCTGATTCATCGATGGGATAGTGATTCAGCGGTTGTCAGCAGGCCCTTTCCTTTCATTGTGTTAAGTTTCGACCTCATCGTGTGGGTGTCATTATACCATTGAAGGAAGATGTGGCCGATTTAATTGTGCGGTATAGTGACAGCCATAGATCCTTCTCCATCACCCAGACCTCTAACAGTGGGTCCTATGTCAGAGATAGATGCTACGTGATCTCGGTTGTCAGTTTCTCATTGGCTGGCTGGTGTGCGATGTGGAAATGTGTTAGTGGGCCCGTGGGATCAAGGCTTTATAAAGTGATTAACTCTCTACAGGATCTCACGGCTGTCATTACACCACGGATCCAAGATCCTTTCTTTTTAGCATGGCATTATAGCGACAACTGTCTGATGCACTCTTAGAGCCATGGGTCCAAGGTCTTGTAGAGATGCCTATTTTCTCACTTCCGATTGGCTACTGACTGCCGAGGTAGCCTTTGACTTGTTATAGATGGGTTTTAAACTATTTTTCAAAGTGCATCATGGTCATTCATCTACCGGGAAGTTTTGCATCGATGGCTACATTTAAAAAATGACCTGGTAGCCATTATTATTCAAATTTAAATATTTCTTTGTGAAGGTTTTGCTAGGGTTTTTCCCTTTGCGGCCATGCATGACAAGATAGGTAGCTAGAATTGAATTTCTCAGGACAACAATGGTTGAGAAGATGATGATAGATGATTTGATCATTAGCACCATGGATTTCATAGAGTACCGTGTCATGTTGAAGCTTTAATGAGCTTGGTGCCACCTTGCAGAGTTAATATTTTTAAACCCAGATATCAGACCAGGATTGGATTTGGATTCATTCATGGCTTAGTGGAGTTGTAGGTGGGTAGATGGATCAAGGTTGATGTGTCTATAGGTGGGCTTAGTACCACGATCAACACATGAGGAAAAGATTTGATATGATCACCAGCTATTCTCAGAGATTTGATGATGGTAATAAGTATATTGTTAGGGTTTGATATTTTATTGTAGATTTATGTAACCCTAATTAGGTTTTGACTCCGAACTATGTGCCAAAGAGAGATGTATATAATTGATTTTTGGAGCTTTTGAAGCTAGAGAGTTCACATTTTGTAAAAGAAGGAAGTCTCTTTCTTACAAGGCTATCTATGGCATTTTTTTCCCTCTAGTTTTCTACATTCTGTAATCTTTCATTGAGGATTCAAATATCACAGAGGTACTTTATGACAATTCTTCATGTCCCTATGCTTTCCTTGTCTGTATTCTCTCTTATTGAATCAAAGTATATGATGTTTTGGTGATATCTTAGGGTTCCTAATCCCTCTCTCTTTCTGCAATTGTGCATATTATTGTGAATGATTTTATGTGAATGCTTTTGTGGGGATACTACAACCCCTAAACAATCTTGTCTCATTCCTATACCTAGTTGTAGAGGTGAATGTTTCTTGCAGGTCATAGATTGTTGTCTACTTGAAAGAGTGTTATTGTTTGTGAAAGAATCTCTTTCTTTCCCTGAATACCCTCTTTATTTGCAGACCCCTCTATGAAATACTCATGCAAGCCTATTTAGTGAGTTGTGATCTACTAGACCTAAGTCTCTCATTGATTTCATCCTTCATACTGAGATCCAAACCCTAGCTTCAGTGCATCACCTAGTAGGTAGTTTTCTTTCAATCATTTCCCTTTCCAAGCATTCCTTCTATCCCTTTCCCTCAAAAGATTTACTTTGCATGTCTAGAAGAAAATTAAGGTGATTATCCAAGAGGAACCAGCCTAGAACCTGGAGGTCTCATCTTAGTTAGCATAGGTCCCACAAACTGGAGATGATTCCCATGTTATACTAGGTTATCAAGACTATGAGACAATGGTGCAAACTTAGTGTATAACAATTCTAGCACGCTCAGTGGGACTACAAAAAGGAAACTATTGTTTGAAGATTATGTCATCTCTGATATACAAATTGCATAAAATAGGCTTTTAGAAGTCATTCGATCAAGTATATTTGGTGACTCCACTAATTTCAAAGATCTAGGCCAACCTTGTTTAACATTTGTGAGAAAGATTGAGACTAGAAGCTCAAAGCCTACTAAATTTTTAGAGTTTCCCTCAAGAAGTCACAAAGGCAGGTCAACTCAAAGAACATCCCCTACAAGGAGAGTTCAATAAACACCTCCTGATACTTCAGAGAAGAGACCTTTTCAATTTCATTTTAGAAGAAGAGGCAGATCTCTAACCAGAGATCTAGAAGAGGATTCAAATCTAGTAGTAAATATAGCTCATATAGTTGTTAATCTTTAGATTCTAGCTCCTAAAATGGCTAGGTCATTTGCCTTTGCACCTTTCAATCAAGGGAGTCCACTAAAATTTTCTGAACATCATGATGTGCCCTTGGTGGCACTTAAGAGTATACCTAATTTCACAGGGGAAGGGCAAACAACTTCTTTTGAACACATAAGAGATGTGACCACCATCTGTGGCATACACAACATAACCCAAGAGGATGTGGCCACAAAATTTTTAGCAGCCTCTCTAAAAGGTAAAGCTCTTGAATGGTTTTGAACTCTAACTGTTGGTTCCATTACTTCATGGGATGAGTTAGGGGATGCATTAAGTAAATATTTTGAGGATAAATCAGATAACTTGTCTCTAGTTGAGTAGTTAACAACTATTAAGATAGACCCTCAAGAGAAAATGACAGATTATAATAGTAGATTCCTCAAAACATGGAATAGAATTCCAGTCTCTGTGAGACCATCAATGGACCATATTTTCCTTTACTACTTGCAAAGTCTAAATGGTCAAATTTTTATCATGATCCAATCTATGGGTGGTACTTCTCTACCCCAAGCTTTTGACATAGGTATCATGGCTGAAAATTGTTTGATTCAAGCAGGTATGATTGCTAGAAGGCCTCCAATGCCCATTTTTCTTAGCCTTCAGCCCATTGCACCTACACAAGTGCCCCCATTTACCCCTATTCATACCATATTGGCACCTCAGGATAGTACTAGTGGTCAAGAGCTAACAACTAACTTCTCTCAGGAGTTGCAAGAAATAAAGAACAGCCAACAAAGCAGTAAGCAAGAAATGACAAACTTGTTGCAGACCTTGACTAAAGAGGTCACAAATCTAAAGAAGCTAGGTCAAGGAATTAAACCACCATTTCAGCCACAAGGCCAAGGTCCTAATCAACAATATCAAAATCAAGGACAACCTTATTAGTAGAATAGGCCACCATACGAAGGAGGCTATCAAGGACAAAGGCAAATTTTCAATCAGAGACCATTCCAACCATATAACCCTGCACCTCTAAATTCTGTAAATCTAGTGAGGGATATGGTTCCTAGTCAAAACAATATGGCTATGGAGAATGAATGGTTTTTTCCTTATAATCAGCCTCACAATTAGGCCACATGTTCAAATGGATGGATGAACCAAGCTCTAATGGTTAAAAATGCCTCACAAGCTCAATCAAAGGCTTCATCCAGTGGCTCAGTTCCTCAACAAGAATCACGAGAGAATAAGACTGCTCTCTTTAATTGGGATCAACTAGACTTCAATGGGGTCAATGATGAAGCTACTTTTGTTTCTTATACAAGAGAAAAGAGGAGAGCTCAAGACATGGAGAGAGAAGATTCTAATGCCAAAGCCACTACATCTTTAGAGCTACTGCAGCAAGCTACTCCCATCACACCTAAGGAGGCTCCTGTCATTATAGGTAAAGAAGGCCAACATTCCAAAGAAGTGGAGCCCATCATAGTGAAAACACAACAAAAAGTACACACTGTGACACCTTATAACATTGTAGACAACATGAAGAATGTGAATGTCACCATGTCCATGTGGGACTCTGGCTCTTCCAGGACAACCTAAAATTTTGAAGAAGGCCATGACTAAAGTAACAACTCCTCAACCTACAAAAGAAGCTACAAGGCCAGTGTTGGTTAACACTGATCAAGAAAAGGAGGCTCCAAGTAGCAACTCCAAAGGCAATGCCACACAAGGTATGAATTCAAAGCCACCTCCCTTTTATGTATCTCTAATCATTGGAAAATCTTTAGTGCATAATTGTATGGTAGATAGTGGAGCTACTAGCACTGTGATGCCCAAAAAAGTAGCTAACCAATTAGGACTGAAATATGAGCCCTTCCAAAAGAGGGTTACACAACTTGATGGATCCTCAGTCAATACTATAGGTGTGGCTAAAGATACCAGTTTGATCTTGCATGCTAGTCCTAATTTTTCCATCCTCCTTGATATATATATTATATATCTCCTTGCATTATTTGCTATATGTCTTTCAAGGGAGTTTACAACCAAGATAGGAGGTTATCTATCCTTTGACTAGTCTCACATGCTATTTCATAGAAGGTATGGGACCTAGGTCACCATTAAGTTAGAACCATTGGTAGCACACCATATAGAACCATATGTATCCAATGCCATCAATGTAAATTGGCCCATATTTGATGATAGTGACTTCCAAACCATTAGTGAAGCAAGCACAAAGATAGAAAGTATCCCTGATATTCTACTAGATGAAAGAGCTTCAGAGGCCCAAGAAAATAAAATTTGGGATTTTGGTTTTGGAAGTTATTTGAAACAAGAAAGTGAAGCCATAGAACCAAGCCTTCTCAAAGAGGACATTGATTCAGAAGATTAGAGCAATCAGGTTTGGGAACTATTCTTTGATGGAGCTATAAGTAGACATGGTTCTGGTGGTGTTGCTATGCTAGTGTTCCCAAAAGGAGAAAGGTACTATACTACCTTTAGATTCAGTTTCTCCTGCACTAGCAATACTATAGAGTATGAAAGTCTAGTCAATGGACTAGAATGGGCTAGAAAAGAGGGCTTAAGGCCTTAAAATTTTATGGTGACAATGAATTGGTTGTTACCCAAGTAAGAGGGATAAGTGCAACCAAAAATGACACTTTGAAAGCATACAAACATAGATTTTGGGATGTAATTGAAGATTTTTGTGCTTTCAATATTGTTGCTATCCCTAGGAAAGTAAACCAAAATGCAGATAGGTTAACTACTGTTGGATCTTAGTATGACATTCTGAATACTGTTTCAAAAGAAGTAGATCAACAGCATATCAAGGTGATTCTCAGACCATATATTCTTGATAATAATGTTAATTGGTAGGTGTTTGACAATGATGAACAAATTCTGTAGTTCTTATTTGAAGAAGATGTTTTTTCAAAGCATAATCAAGATAGCTTATCACAAAATTATGGTGATCAAGTGATACGACTTAAGTCTAATAAGATACCTAGAGGTCTTGTCACCTTAGAGACTATCTTCAACAAGGATGATGAAGTTAAGATGAATAAAGATGGCCTAGTAGTCCAACAAGAATATTGTGTTGAACTAGAGTTGGAACCAGGTAAGAGCCTACAATTTGGAAAAGTGAACACTGAATTGGAAAAGCAAGCTTACACTCAGCCATTCAAAGAATTCAATGATGTTTTTGCATGGCAGTATGAAGACCTTAAAGGTTTTGATCCATCCCTTGCTTAGCACACCATTGAGTTAGAACCTAATGTCAAACCAGTGAGGCAAAAGCAAAGGCCTATTAATCCCAAGCTTGAGCCACTTATACATAAAGAAGTGCTCAAATTGATAGAAAGTGGTATGATCTACCCCATCAAGCATACTAGTTGGGTTTCCAACCTTGTTCTTGTCAGGAAGAAGAATGGGGAGTTGAGGTTATGTGTTGACTTCAGGGATCTTAACACGGCCTCATTAAAGGACCACCATCCACTACCCTCCATGGAACAAATCTTACAATGTGTCTCTGGATTCGAGAGATTTCTTTATTGGATGGCTATTCAGGATATAATCAGATCTTAGTAAATGAAGAGGATCAATACAAGACTGCATTTACAACCAAGTGGGGAACCATGGCTTATCAAAAGATTCCCTTTGGTTTGTCAAATGCAGGTGCTACATTTCAAAAGGTAATGGATATGGCCTTTAAGAGCCTTATGTACAAGTTTGTACTGGTCTACTTAGATGACATAACTATCTATTCAAAGCATGCAGTAGATCACATCAAACATTTGAGGAAGATCTTTGAAAGGTGTAGAGAGTTTGGGATATCTCTTAATCCCAAGAAATGTGTGTTTGCAGTTCATGAAGGAAAGTTATTGGGATATGTAGTATCCAAAGAAGGAATTACAGTAGATCCTGAGAGAATTGCAACCACCTTAGAGTTACCATTGCTACATCACAAGAAAGGTCTCCAATCTTTCATAGGAAAGATTAATTTTGTTAGGAGGTTCTTGCCTAACATTGTAGATTTACTCAAGCCTTTGACAACCATGCTAAAGAAGAGTTCAACTTTCAGCTGGACTAAAGAAGGAAAAGCCAATTTCTAGGCTATCAAAGAGGCCCTAACAGAAGCTCTTACCCTATTAAACCCAAATTTCAGTAAGGATTTTATCCTTTATGCTTATGGAGGTCATGATGCTATATCTGCAATGTTGACTCAAGAAAATTTAGAAGGATTGGAGTAGCCTATTGCTTTCTTTAGCAAAGGTTTAGAGGAGTATGAACAAAGATACTCTTTTGTAGAAAAACATGTACTTGTTGTGGTAAAGAGCTTTAAAAAGTTCAGATATCTATTGACTTATAGCAAGGTACATTTAAAAGTTAGTCATCCAAGTGTCAAAGAGTTTTTTCTTTCCAAAGACCTAAATGAGAAAAGATTTGGTTGGATCACCAAGGTGATGGAGTATGACATAGATATTCAAACTACCAAGCTGGTTAGAGGAAGAAGTCTTTGTGAGCATTTGGCATCGGATGAAAGTTGAAAGAGACCAGAACAAATAGATGCATCTTTGGTGGTGCATTCTACACAAGAGCAAGCCAAGGCAACAAGTTGGTTACCTAACATGATCAATTACTTGAAGACAGGACAATGTCCCGTAGGCCTAGATTTAGCAAAAAGGATGTATTATATATTGCAATCTATTCCTTTTGTGTTGATAGATGAAGTTCTTTTCAGAAAGGATCACAATGGTGTCATTTTAAGATGCATAGATTCATAAAAGATAGCTGATGTTCTATTTGAGTTTCATGATGGACCTTCTAGAGGTCACTTTTCTGCTAGGACTACTACTTTTAAAATCATGAGGGATGGATACTATTGGCCATCTATCTTTAAGGATAGTCATGATTATGTGAGAAAATGCATCAAGTGTGCCATGTTTGCAGGAAAGAAAAGGCTTGCACCCTTGCCCCTACATCTAGTCAGAACAGAGTAACCCTTTTATGAAGTGGGGCATAGATTTCATTGGAATGATCAATCATCCATCTAGTGTAGGCCATAAATGGATAATTACTACAATAGATTACTTCACCAGATGGACAGAGGTAGTTGCATTAAAAGAGGCCAATGATAATGTTGTATTAAGTTTTTATGATGATATAATTCATAGGTTTGGCATTCTAGATTCCATAATTTTAGATAATGCATTGACATTCATAGGCCTTAAAGTCTTAGAGTGGGTAGTCAAGAGTGGCATCTATTTGAATACTAGTTCCAATTATTACCCCCAAGGCAATGGCTTAGTAGAATCAACAAATAAGAACTTGATTAGGATAATCAAGAAGACCCTTCAAGAAAATAAGAGACATTCACACACTAAGCCCAGGTCTAAATTATGGTTGGACAAAATCACTCCAAAGAAGATTATTGGTAATTCTCCTTATGTGCTAGTGTATGGTAGGGAGGACAAGTTGTCTATCTTAGTTGATTTGCTAGCTCTGGACTTGGCTACTCAATATGCCCTATTTGTAGAAGGAGATCCCTTGCAGATCGGATATGCTCAATTGATGGAGTTAGAGGAAATCAAAGATAATTCCATGAAGGACATGTTCCACCAGATCCAAACAAAGAAAATTTTTGATAGGAGAGCTAAAGCTAGGAATTTCAAGGTTGGAGACATAGTCCTCAAGTGGGATGAGTTTAGGTCAAGACCTGGCAGGCACACAAAATTTGACTCCTTTTGGGGTGGACCATTTGTAATCATAGAATGTAGGGGCCCTAATGCCTTTCAACTAGCAACTCTGGAAGGAGTTTCCCTGCCAATTTTAGTTAATGGTTTCCACTTGAAACCTTGTTTTGAGGTTAATCCCTCTTGGTAAATATTGTATAAAAGTTTACCTCTTTCCTTTTCCTTATTTTCTAGGTTAGTTCTTCCTATTTTCCAAGAAGTGCTTGAGCACAGTTCTAGTTCTACCTCTCTGAGAGATTTTTGAGTTTTGATGACCCCATGCTCAATGGATTGTCTAGGCCACTGGTTTCAATGTCTAGCAGGTTGACATCCAGCAGAAATCACCAAAATGTTACCCAAATTTTCCTATGCATACAAATTTGGCAAAAGACCATCCCCGGGTCTCTATTTTTACCATGTCTACCATCCCTAAAAATTTCATGAATTTACACCCTATTCTTTAGCCTCTGCAAATTTGTTATTTCCTTGGTCTGCAGTAAAAAGTTTGAAAAACTAGTCGTTACCTTAAAATACCCTAAGCCTTGTTATATTTTCATGTTACCTTTTTTCAGTAACTTAACTCATTCCAATTTTCATGTGCACAAAATATTTCCTAAGTCAAGGGCTTTAATCTTTCCTAGGTCTCAATGCATAAAACATTTTCCTTAAGGTTAAGTTCTAGCTTGATCTAATGGTCTTTGCCATTCCGCAAGCCAAAGATGCGCATGTGTTACGATCATGGTATAGCAAGAACCATTGATCTTATTCTTCTTCTTGCACTGCAGTGTGTCAGTGGGACTGGTGCCACCTCATCCTATTCAATAGCTCCTAATTCATTGGTGGGCTAGTGATTCAGCGGTTGTCAGTGGGCCCTTTCCTTTTGGCATGTTAAGTTCTGACCACATCGTGTGGCTGTCATTATACCGTTGAAGGAAGATGCAGCCTGTTTAATCCCATGGTATAGCTATAGCCGTAGATCCTTCTCCATCACATAGACCTCTGACAGTGGGTCTTGTGCAAGAGATAGATGCTACATGTATCTCGGTTGTTAGTTTCTCATTGGCCGGCTGGTGTGCGATGTGGAAATGTGTCAGTGGGCCTGTGGGGTCAAGGCTTTCTAAAGCGATTAACTCTCTACAGGATCTCATAGCTTTCGTTACACCGCAGATCCAAGATGCTCAACTTTTTAGCATGGTGGTATAGCGATAACCATCTGATGCACTCTCAGGGCCATGGGTCCAAGGTCTTGTCAGAGATGCTGATTTGCTTGCTTCCGATTGGCTGCTAACTAGCAAGGTAGCATTTGACTTGTTAGAGATGGGTTTTAAACTATTTTTTGAATTGCATCATGGCCGTTCATCTATCGGGAGGTTTTGCATCAATGGCTATGTTTTAAAAATGACCTTGTAGCCATTATTATTCAAATTTAAATATTTCTCTGTGAAGGTTTTGCTAGGGTTTTGCTCTTTGCGGCCATGCACGACAAGATGGGTAGCTAGAATTGAATTTCTTAGGATAGGGATGGTTGAGAAGATGATGATAGATGATCTCATCATTGGTGCCATGGATTTCATAGAGTACCGTGTCCTATTGAAGCTTTAATGAGCTTGGCACCACCTTGTAGAGTTAATCTTTTTAAACCTAGATATTAGACCAGGATCAGATTTGGATGCATTCATGGCTTAGGGGAGTTGTAGGTGGGTAGATGGATCAAGGTTGATGTGTCTATAGGTGGGCTTAGTACTAGGATCAACACACAAGGAAAATATTTGTTTTGATCACCAGCTGTTCTTAGAGATTTGATGATGGTAATCAGTATACCATTAGGGTTTGATATTTTATTGTAGATTTATGTAACCCTAATTAGGTTTTGACTCTGGCCTGTGTGCCAAAGGGAGAGGTATATAATTGATTTTTGGAGCTTTTGAAGCTAGAGAGTTCACATTTTTTAAAAGAAGGAAGTCTCTCTCTTAGAAGGCTATCTGTGGCATTTTCTGCCCTCTAGTTTTCTACATTCTATAATCTTTCATTGAGGATTCAAATATCGCAAAGGTACTTTGTGACAATTCTTCATGTCCCTATGCTTTCCTCATTTGTATTCTCTCTTATTGAATCAAAGTATATGATGTTTTGGTGATATATTAGGGTTCCTGATCCCTCTCTCTTTTTGCAATTGTGCATATTATTATGAATGATTTGATGTGAATGCTTTTGTGGGTATACTACAACCCCTAAACAATCTTGTCTCATTCCTATACCTAGTTGTAGAGGTGAATGTTTCTTGCAGGTCATAGATTGTTGTCTACACCAAAGAGTGTTATTGTTTGTGAAAGAATCTCTTTCTTCCCCTAAATACCCTTTTTATTTGCAGACCCCTCTATGAAATACTCATGCAAGCCTATTTAGTGAGTTGTGATCTACTAGACCTAAGTCTCTCATTGATTTCATCCTACATACTAAGATCCAAACCCTAGCTTTGGTGCATCACCTAGTAGGTAGTTTTCTTTCAGTCATTTCCCTTTCCAAGCATTCCTTCTATCCCTTTCCCTCAAAATATTTACTTTGCATGTCTAGAAGCAAATTAAGGTGATTATCCAAGAGGAACCAGCCTAGAACCTAGAGGTTTCATCTTAGTTAGCATAGGTGCCACAACCTGGAGATGATTCCCATGTTATACTAGGTTATCAAGACTATGAGAGCTTGAGACAAGGGTGAAAACTTAGTGTATAACAGGTATAGACTACTGTATTGACCACATCTCTCCAATAGGTGTGTGCAACTTTTTCTTCTATCATAATGGTGCACCCTATATCAAGGATGATCCTATTCCTTCTCTCTACAATTCCATTTTGCTGAGGTATTCTAGGTGCACTTAACTATCTCTTTATGCCATGTTCTTCGCAGTACTCATAAAATCTATTAGAGGTGAATTCTCCTCCTCTATCCGATCTCAAACATTTTATCTTTAATCCAGATTCATTTTCAACCTTAGCTTTGAATATTTTGAACTTATCAAGTGCTTCTAATTTATGTCTTAAGAACAAAACCCACATCATCCTAGTATAATCATCAACAAACAAAATGATATACCTTTCACCATAGTATGATCTTGTTTGAGTGGGACCACATAGATCTATATGGATCAGATCCAACTTGTTCTTTGTTGAATTCTGCTTGCTCCTAAATGAATTTCTCAAATGCTTCCCCATCACACATTCTCTTCATATAGTATCAATTGGTTTTTCTATGCTAGGTAGATCTCTTACTGTCTTTACATTTCTTATCTTCACTATGTTATCAAAATTGATATGACATAGTCTTCTATGCCACAACCAATTGTCATCAACTTTAGCAACAAAACAACTTGCTTCTTAATTGAGCTGAAAAACATTACCTCTTGTCTTTGTGCCTGATGCAATCATAACACCATATTTTTTGTTAATGATGCATTTGTCATCTTTGAACTCCAACTGATAGCATTTACCAAGTAACTATCCAACACTAAGAAGGTTGTATTTTAAACCCTCAACATAAAGAACATCATCAGTACTATTCTTTCCATCCAAAGTGATGGCTCCTCTACCAACTATAGGTTTAGGAGTGTTGTCTCCAAATCTGACCATACCTCCATTGTATTTATCCAAATGAACAAATCTTCCTTTATCACTTGTCATGTGATGTGAACAACCACTATCTATAATCCAATCTGTCGTTATGTTAGCTTGTGAAATCAATGCTAGCTCTTGATTTACTTTCTCATCTTTAGGAACAAACTTACTATTCATCTTGTCTACAATAGCAATGACTCCAATTTCTTCTTCACCTGATTCTTCATCTGAAACTCCATCTCCAGCATAGTAGCATTCCTTAGAATACTTAGGCTTATAATCCTTTTTGAACTTTTTAGCTTAGATGCAAAGTGACCAATCTTATTACATGAAAAGCACTTAAATGGTAACTGACCTTCATATTTTCCTTTTTATTTCTCTTCTCTTTTGGCAACCATAGAAATAAAATCATCTAGTGTTTTATCTTCATCATCATCATCAAAATTACCAGAGGTGCTTGCAGATTTCTTACCATGAACTGTTTCTTTGAAAGCTATTTCATTCTTCAGTTTTGTCTTCAATCTTGAAATATCAAAAGCTAAGATCTTTCTGATCAAGGTTTCTCTCTTGAAATTTGATGTAAGCTGCATTGTCTTATCAAGGATGTTGATCTTGCTTTCATATTTTGGAGTAAGAGTAGTCATTACTTTATCCATGATGTCCTATTCTGATATCTCTCCACCATTGTTCCTTATTCTAGCAACCGCTTCATTAATCCTTTGATTGTAAGCTCTGATGTTTTCTTTAGGAAACATCTCTAATGCATTGTATCTTTTCATCCATGTCTTTCTGCGCACATCCTTTGCTTTTTTGTCTCCTTCAAATGTGTCTTCTAGGTGCTTCCAAATTTTATGGTCTATATCTGTATGCACCATAAAATGGTCGCCTAGACTTTGGGCCCCATTTATTTAATCTATCGATATCAATTCCTGAATCAATATTTGTCATACATTCAAATCAAATTTATTGATCAAATCATAAATATTTCAATTTTCCCTAAAGTTTGAATATCCCATCAATTTTTAATTAAAAGAAATATATCCCTTTTTAATAAATAAAATAATATTATTTAATTGAAATTAATATTCTTTGAATGAAATAATGTTATTTAATTAAAATCTTCTTTTAATTAAATGGTTTTATTTTATTGAATTAATATTCATTTCTAAATTATATAATATTACCTTATTTAATTAAAAGAGATATTATTCTTTAAAATTAAATAAATGAAATATTCTCTCAAAAGATCTCCTGTGATGAAAAAGGAAACAAATTGAATAAAAATAAAAGAAAATAAAATGTAATTCCATTTTATTACAAACCTTCTAAAAATGATGATTGTTTCCTCTTTTTCATTTATCCCACATTGCTTCTACTTTCACATTCGAATCCAACTTTTCCTATAAAAGGAGACCTCTCATGCTCATTCGATCATCCCGAATTTTGATATCGGACTTATGCTGCAGAATTTCATAGCTTGTAATCATTTAGCATTTCAACTTGCACATTCACATTTTAGATTAATTTACATTTTAGATTATTTGCAAATCATTTTAGTTTAAATCCATTACATATAGCTTAATTTCATTTTCAATAAATTAGTTTAGCTTAGTTTGCATGGAAAATCATTTAGAATAGTTTCATTTAGATCAACTCAAATCTCTCATTCTAAGTTGTATTTGCATGGGTAAAATAGGCTGATCTGAGGGCCACATTCAAACCATGCTCTTCTCAGATAGAGAGCTATGGGTCATTTTGTGAGAACTCACTATTGAGCACTCTCGCATACAAAGACTCATAGAAGTGTGATCACACATCTGTGCACACAATATCTACCTTCTTTACTTCTGAAAATTCACCATCAGATATGGTGCTGATAAAGGCTTCTTTGGAAATAGCATTATAATGAAACAATTCCTTTTGTGCATGAGTGGCATCATCTTTTCCAAGGTCTTATAAGGTAGGAATCTTGGCTGCTTTGATAGTTACATTAAAAACTTCAAAAGAAATGCACTGCAAATGGGTTACCATCTTGTTCTTCCAATCAAGATAATTCTCTCCATTGAACTTAGGACTTTCTTTCCTAAAGTATGCCATCTGATCAACCTCGAGCTATTAAACTTTCTCTTTGAGGTACTTGTCTCTGATACCAATTGTTAGGAATAGTCCCAAGAGATAACTGACAGGGGGGGGGTGAATCAGTTATCTACAACTTTCAATTCTTTATCCAATTAAGTATACTTAAACATAAAGCATAAACACAATGAAAGAACACTTGAACACTTGAACACTTGAATAATAGTTTTCTGCAGGACGATTTGACAAAGACATAAAAAAACATACTAATGGTGTGAATGCAGGACGTTTTCCGAAGATCATTAAAACATTGTGTTTGCTTTCCTGCTTTATTCACATAGTTTAATTAGGGCTCCGTTAAAATTTCTTGTGGATTTCGATAGTGAGTAGGAATTTTGGCTCTTCATTACATGGAGGTGATGACCATGAATGAACCTAGAATTCTAATGATCTTACTAATATGATGAATCCATAGGGAAGTGGAGAAAGTTAGCGAATCTTTAGCATTTCTATTCGCTAGGGGATTATGCTCTTCTCTCCTTGAGAGAGAACCAGAAATCCAAAAGCGTGTGGATTTGGTGGAGTGAAACTAACTCGGTGATTAAGTTTGTCTTGTGTGTCTGGGTAAAGAAACGGGCTAGAGAAGTATGCTCTTCTCCCTTTAGGAGAATCAGAAAATCAGAAACCCGAATCTGAGCCAAGTCTTGAGTCACCTTTAGAGGGCCTGCCGGAAGTTGAACCTCCGGGAACGACCCAAGTGAGTACACACCTATTGCCGGTGATTCCACCTCACTATAATAAAGCAAGTTTTGTTGAGTCTAAAGACTCCAAAACCATAGTAACTTCATTTTCATGACTTTGACTATCATCATGGAAAGGCTCTATTTGTTGCACTGAGTGGCGCCGCTCCGAGCCCTGCTTGCGGGGGTGTGTGACTTTCAAGTGTTGGTGTGGCTGCGAGGCCCCAGCTCTGTATCAGAGGCATTGAAGGTTATTGTGAACAGAAGCCAAGTAAAAACCTCTTAGTTAGTGGCCTACCCAGTTCATCTCCGAAAGGAGTCATAATCTTTGCACAAGGAGGGGGAAGAATCTCTCCGTATGTTTATCATACACAGATTCCCATCATAGGCATACACCTGGACGTTTGGAGGCGGTTGCGACACTGGCCCCTGCTACAAGGGTAACCTTTGAACGTACACTATTGAGTCCTTGGAAACACAAAAAACACAGGCGCCCTCTAGGGGGTGACACGGCTGTGTGAGGTGCACGTATGCACATAAGCAATGGGGCAAAGATTTTGACTTCTCACCATTTTCTTTGGTAGGGATAACTATGTGCTTGTTTTTTTTTTAGTCTTAAACATTGTCCAAAACATCTTCAAACAAGACTCCCCTAATACTATCAAGTTGCTTTGTCCTTGATAGGTCTGTTAATGACTACTACTTGCTTCACATGTGCTTAAAACAACTCAAAAACACCAAAATTTGCAACCCACGGACATAATCTGGTAACAGTGTCGCCTGCCTTCACCAGAACAAGCATCGCACGGCTTGCCTGAATATTATCGCCTGAGATCATTTTGTTGCATGCCCAGTTTTAGGTGTTTCATAAGCCTTTTTAATGTATTTGGTCATAAAATCAATGACTTACCTTGCCCTAGAAGCCTGTTTTCACTCAAGTTTTCTGATTTTAGACTACTAAGGTGCAAAGCCTTTTCCAAGTGATGCCCAATCAGCTCAAGCATCCCAAAGCAAAGTTACCCAAATCAAAAGTTTACCAAGAGAAAAAATTTGCCAAAAGAAACCTCAAGAGCTATCAATCCATCATCCAAGAAACCCAAGCCGAAGAGAAACAGCAAACCAGACTTGAGAACATTGCCCATAACGCAAGAATTAAACAGTTTGCTTATCGATTCCGAGTAAACCGTCATTACATCAACCTTGAGCCAGAAGATTGACTTGTCCTGTATTTAGGGTCCTTGTGTCTTTGACCTTTTTGAGATAGTAATCCTTGATCTCATAAGCAATTTTTCTTGAGATTGGCAAGTTAGGAATCATTTCTGTCAAATAGATAAATTTTTAGACTCTTTTGATAACACACTTGGAGAGTGTTAGTAGTCTCTTTGTCCACTCATTTTCATACAATCAAACTCAAATACACTTTGTGCAAAGTCATCCTCCTGATCCATACGTGCTAGGGTATTCACCCAAAAGGAATTGAGCACCTCTGTGGCAGTGTTGGTTTGCACCTATTTACAAATACTTCTTTTCACCATCTCTCTCAGACAAGAGAAAACTTTCACTATCCTAGTTTGGTATTGACGTTTCTTAGAATTGTCTATTTGCCTGAACTCTCCCTTTCATGTCAGTAACAACAAGATATCAAGTGAGCCAAGGAAAGCGACCCCAGATAGTCTTCAACCAACTACCCCCAGTTCAAACTCGTCAAAAGAGAAAGGAAAAGGAACCAATATTTGACCAGTCACCTAGGAGTAAGTCTGACACCTGGTTTGACCCAAAGAGCCATTTTAGTGATTTGAGTACCCCCTCAGCACCTTCACACTCAGGTATGGATATGAGTTATACCATGACTCGACGGGAGAGGGAAGCTATGGATCAAACCCTTGATGATATCTATGAAAGACACAAAGACAAGATGTTGTTTGGTAATTCCTCTCATGATGCTCAACCTAGTTCACCCCCCATCAGCACTAGGTACCTAGATGCACATCAACGAGCTGACAGGCATGAGAGACGAGCTCACCCAGACCAATGGTCACAACATGAAGACCAAGACAATGAACTTGGTGATGCTCATGTCAATGCAACGTATACCAATGATTTGTACAAACATTCAAGACCAAACTCTCCACTCCGAACAGCCTCAAGGCATACAAGTGAGAGGCTAAAAAGAATTGAGAAGGAAAAACAAGTTGCACAAAATGAATGAGCTGCAAAAGAATAAAAACTTAGGCTTCTCGAAGAGGAACAACGAGCCTTGTTGGACATAGAGAGAAAAGCATTCCAAGAGGAGCAAGATAGGCTGTTAGCCCAACAATTAAACACTCAATTCAACAACAGGGGTGCTAACAGTGGAAATAATTCTCCTCCCTCCACCCCTTCCAGAACACCACGAAGTCGAAGGCGGTCACGAACCCCTTCTAGATCTCCTAGTCCTAGAGGAAGAAGGGCCTCTCAGTATGCTCACTATAGGAGGCAAACCCCTCCTAGAAACTCAAGACCACACTCCCAACATGCACATCATGGTTCCCAACACGGAGGTGGTAGCTCACATTATGACCTTGATACTCAAGACTTTATGCGAATGCAACAAGAGCCTATTTTCCAACAGTATGTAGATAGGTATTTGGAACAAAACAAAGATAAGTTCTTGGAAAGTCTAATCAACAAGGGTGCCAGAGTCCCTTATGACTTTGATGTAGACAACAAGATACAAAAACAAAGTCCCTCTCAAGAGGAAGAAATCCGTCAAATGAAGCACATGATGGAAAAAATGATGCAACCTAAGAGCTCATTCTCACTAGACTCTATTTGTCCTAATCCATTTGACAAAAGTGTGAGTATGAAAGATTTCCCAAAGAGGGTGGAATTCCCACAATATGATAAATATGACGGCAGTGGTGACCCACATGACCATGTGCGTCAATTCTATACCATGAGCTTTGAATTCCATCAGGATGATTCCTATTTGATGAGGTTGTTCCCTAGAAGTCTTAAAGGACAAGCAATGGAATGGTTCACCAACATCACTCCCCCTGTCAAGACTTTTAGAGAACTTGTTCATAGATTTGTCCAACACTTCTCGTACAATCTATCAAGATCAGTTACTATGTTGGACCTATGCAACTTGAAACAAAATCAGGGAGAACCCTTTGTTACCTTCTTGCAAAGGTGGAGGAGAAAGTGCTCTCAGTATCCTAGGACCATCCATGAGGATGAAAAGATTGACATCCTTGTTAATAACTTGGTGCCTGAAATGAGATATGAGATCAAAAAGATAGTCTTCAATTCCTTCGATACCATGATTGAAACTGCATGTCGAATTGAAGATGTTCTCAAAGAACAAGGCATTTTGACTAGACATAGCAACAATGGCAACAATGGTCAGCACAACAACAAGGATAAAGGGAAGAACACCTACTGGAACAAAAACAAACAAGTTGTCAATGACGGAGTTGTAGACGCTCCCCAACCTAAAGATCAAGCCGTTCTTCACTTGTCCAGTGCAGTTCAAGCTATGAAGCTCAATGCACCTCCTCAAAAAGAGAGCAAGCCACGGTATCAAGAGAAGCCTAAAAAGGAAAAATGTCAATTTGCCAAGCTTGGTGATTCTTACGAGGATGTTTTCAAAACGCTCATTGCCAATAATCTTGTGCATCCACAAGATCCAGCAAAACATTACATCCCTGACATTAAGCCACATTGGTGGGATGAGAAGGCTTTCTGCATATTTCATAATGGCATTGGGCATACCATTGAAAATTGTTGGAAACTCAAGCACATTATCCAAGACCTCATTGAGATTGGAAAACTTAAGGTGGATGGACTAAATACCAATGCTGATCACAAAGCATTTAAAGAACCATTGCCTAAGTATGACAAGGGGGAAACCTCTAAACAAAAGGATGGCAAGGCTGCTATCAACTACACGTATACAACGGCAAAAAATGTGATAAACATGCTTGAAGTTGTGGAGCCAAGTGTTAACATGATGAGGAGTAAGGACCCACATGGTTATGACTCTCCCCCTATCTTTGACAAAGAACCTGTTGTGGTGCTGAGAGGTCCTCATTCTAGGTCATCTTCCCAAGCCCTGAATGCTGTTACTAGGAGTCAAGGTCCTATCATTCTTAGAGGTCCTAATTCAGGTCCATCCAATAAACCCAAGCAAGTGGCATCCAAGAATGTCACTAAGTCCACCATTGCTCCCAAACCAAACTATAATCTTGTAGATCAGCTACAAAAAACTCCAGCGCAAATATCAATACTGGAGCTTCTAGAGTTGTCCCCTAGACATAAGCAGATCCTTGAGGATTCTTTGCGCACAGAAAATGTCCCTAACGACATAGATACAGACCAATTTCAAGGCATGGTTAACCACATTTCCAGCCCACATTACCTCTCTTTCTCAGAAGATGATGACAAATCCCTAAGCCACCCACACAATCTCGCCCTTCACATTGAAGTAATGATTCATAAAACTCGTGTCAGGCGCGTGTTGATAGATGGGGGTGCTAGGCTAATATTTGTACATTAAGTTTGTTAAAAACCTTGGGCTATTCAGAGGAGGTGATCAACAGTAAAAAGAAGATCACTATAAAGGCCTATGATGAGGCAGAACGAAGTTCCAAGGGGTTAGCTGTCCTTCCTGTCAGGATTGGCCCAATTGAAAAAGACATCTTGTTCCAAATTGTTGATACTGGACCCCTTGCATACAATATTTTACTAGGTAGACCATGGATTCATGACATGCAGGCAGTGCCGTCTACCTACCACCAATGTGTTAAGTTCCCCTACAATGGAGTTGAAATTTGCATACCAGGGGATAACACTTTATCAGTTAATTCAATCTCAGCTAATGTTCATGTCCCTCTTAATCGAGATGCAGAGGATTATCAAGAAACTTTAATAGACTGTCAAAACAAATTTAAATCAGTAGACCTTGGCATGGGGGGGTATCAACTTGACTCTTTTGCAAAGATGCCAATTTCCCCTCGGTCATATGGAAAACCTTCACAGGAAATGAAACTATCTTCTTCAGCGATGACACTATTTGACACATTTGTTGAATCCTCAGTACCAATACAAGATGAAAAAGAGGAAGTAGCTGTTCGAGATTGGATGTACAAAGAGGTGAAATACCAGCACAATGAAAATTTCTCCCCCTCTCCTAAGCCTTATGGGAGAGGATATACTCTTGTCAAAAAGATGGGTTATCCAGGATATGGCCCTCTTAACCACAGATTAGATGCTAGAGCCGAACCACTTAATCATTATCTTTTTGGACGTAAGTCTAAGAATCCGGTTGGCCTAGGCTTTATGAAGAAAACCAAGCACACTGTCCTCATTCCTGATAAGCGGGATAGCAAAGATGACACAGAATATGTACCAGACTTGACCAATCAACACGACATGATAGATGATTGGGTTCCTTCAACAAATCTCCTTTGGGGAGATTCAGAAAATATGACTACCAGTACACACCAAATCACTACTGAAGGACATGCTGAAAATTTCATCCGAGAAGGTGTGACTCTCGAAGATGTCCAGGCTTCTACCTCGAGGCTTAGGAAACCCAGCTGGTGTAAACATCCTAGCAAGGATTCAGACACAGACTCAAATGAGTATGAATGGGATTCACTCTCAGATGCAACAGTTGATTTGGATATGGATGTTGTTCATGCTTATAGTACTCAACCCAATGTAGCTAATGAGTCATGTGTTAGATTAGAAGATTTGAACCCACATGTCACATTAGTAGACAATTCTTCACTTGATGGGATGAATCTTGATTTAGACACCTTAGAGGGATACTTGACAGACTCTGATTCTACGGTCACCAGAGATGACATCCCCTATATCCTTAATATTGAACCAGACATCATTCTACCCCTCATTAATCCCAACCTTATTGATTGGTCTCAACGTCATCAAGAGCCTCAACTCTTGACATTTTCCAATGACTATGAGATCACTTGCTACCTCAATGCTGTTGAACCTGTAGTCTCTTCCACCAGTGAACCAGCTACCAGCATGACAGAACCAGACATCAAGTACCTTAGTCACAAGATAAAAAGAAAAGAAAAAAAGAATAAGAGTTCTGATGGCGAAAACCACTATGTGGCGGTGTCAGAACCAAAAAAAGTAAAAATAAAAGACATATCCAAAGGTTAAAACCTCTCTGAGGCACCTATGAATGAGGTACTTGATAGTCTCCCAAGTTATTTTCATGACAGATCATCAGTATTGGTGGAGCCTACAGATGCTATTAATTTGGCCACAGAAGAGGCTCCAAAACTTGTACACTTGGCTAAATCTTTATCACCTCAAGAAAAGAAAGCCTACACTGAGTTCCTCCAAAAGAAGCAAATTAATTTTGCATGGACATATTCAGACATGCCAGGGTTGGACACTAATCTCATTATGCATCATTTGTCCATAGCTCCGGGTGTGAAACCAGTCAAACAAAAGTTACGAAAAATGCACCCTCATATAGCTCTTTTAGTAAAAGCTAAATTAGAAAAGCTCCTTGGTGCAGGATTCATTAGAGCAGTAGACTATGCTGACTGGATTTCCAACATTGTACCTGTTTCCAAACATGATAAATCCATCCGAATCTGCACAGATTTTAGAGATCTTAATAGAGCATGCCCAAAGGATGATTTTCCACTTCCTAACATAGACATGATAGTGGACATGACGGCGGGCTATGAGATCTACTCCTTGATGGATGGTTTTTCTGGGTATAATCAAATCAAGATTGCTCCTGAGGATCAAGAAAAGACTGCATTCACATGTGCATGGGGTACTTACTATTGGAACGTCATGCCCTTTGGATTAAAAAATGCAGGAGCTACTTATCAAAGAGCTATGACAACCATCTTCCATGACATGATGCATAAAAATATGGAAGATTATGTGGATGACACCCTCGTTAAGTCCAAGAAAAGAGGAACACACCTGGCTGATTTAGAAGCAATTCTAGATCATATGGAACAATTTAAACTGAGGTTAAATCCAAAAAAGTGTGCATTTGGTGTTACTTCTGGCAAACTATTGGGGTTCATCATTTCAGCTAAAGGGATAGAAGTGGACCCTGAAAAGGTTCAGGCCATTATAAACATGCCACCTCCTAAAAATGTCAGTCAAATGAGGAGTCTTCAAGGACGCCTTCAATCCATAAGGAGGTTTATTTCACAATTAGCTAATAGGGCACAACCCTTTAACAAAAATCTGCATAAAGGAGTTCAATGTGTCTGGAATGAAGATTGCCAGAAAAGCATGGATCAGATTAAGGAATATTTGGCACATCCTCCTATCTTAATGCCTCCCATTCTAGGAAAACCCCTTATTTTGTATGTCTCAGCTACTGAATCTTCATTGGGGGCATTGTTGGCTCAATTAGATGAACAAGGGAAAGAAAGGGCCATATACTATATTAGCCGCACTCTAGTGGCTTATGAGATCAATTACACAAGTATTGAAAAAGCTTGCCTTGCAGTAGTGTTTGCCTCTCAAAAGCTGCGACACTATATGCTTGCGCATACCATTCATCTTATAGCTAAAATTGATCCTCTCAAATACTTGCTCGGTAAAGCTGCTCTCACGGGTAGACTTGCTAAATGGATGATGATTCTTTCTGAATTTGACATAGAGTATATCGAACGCAAGGCAATCAAAGGCCAGGCTATTGCAGATCAACTGGCTAACTTTCCAATTGAAGATAATATGTCGGTTCAAGTCAACTTCCCAGACGAACATCTCATGTACATGACTGAGAGATCCTGGAAGCTATTCTTTGATGGTTCCTACATGCACAATGGTTCTGGAGCTGGCGTGTTGTTTGTCTCTCCTCATGGGTATACTATTCCCAAATCCTACCAGTTACTATTTCCATGCACAAACAACATAGCTGAATATGAGGCTTTAACAAATGGACTCAAAATGGCTATAGAGTGGAATATCAAAGAGCTACATATCTATGGGGATTCTCAGCTAATCATTAATCAGGTTAATGAGCAATACCAAACAAAAGATAACAAGTTGATACCTTATAAAAAAATGGTTGATTCATTAAGACGGTATTTTACCTTTGTCACTTTTCAACAAATCCCCAGAGCTGAGAATAAAGCGGCCGATGCTATGGCCACCCTTGCTTCACTTCTGCAGTTAATAGAACACGAGTTCAGATATGAGTTCCTAGTGGAAGAGCTACGTTATCCCATATTTGACTCACCCAAAAGCCATGTCATATGTACCATAATCAACCATGAATCCTCCCGCTATGGTGCCATTTACTCCTATATCCGTGATGTCATCATCCCTGACACTTTCAACTGGTCTGAAAGAAGAAACCTCATCCGTAATGCCTCTCACCATTCCCTCATCTCTGGTGATTTGTATAGGAGGGGTCTAGATGGGACACTTTTTAGGTGTTTAGAAAAGGAGGAATCCGATCAAGCGCTAGTTGACATCCACGAGGGCATATGTGGGGGACATTCTAATGGTCTTTCCATGGCTAGAAGGTTGCTTAGGGTGGGATACTATTGGCCTACAATGCAGATGGACACGATAAAATTTGCCAAATCTTGTGAAAAATGTCAGAAACATGGACACCTGATACATGCTCCAGGTAGGGAGTTAATTCCTTCTATCTCTCACTAGCCATTTCAGCGATGGGCCTTTGACCTTGTTGGGCAGATTCATCCCAACTCATCAGGTGGGCACAAATTCATTATCACTGCTACTGACTATTTCACAAAATGGGTAGAGGCTGTCCCACTTTCTGTTGCCTCAGGCAAGACAGTATCTCTATTCATCTTAAACCATATCATCGGTCGATATGGAGTCCCATCTGAAATCATCACTGACAATGGAGGTCAGTTCAATAACAAGGACCTT
The DNA here is from genome assembly GCA_027943335.1 of Chamaecyparis obtusa. Classification (NCBI taxonomy): domain Eukaryota; kingdom Viridiplantae; phylum Streptophyta; class Pinopsida; order Cupressales; family Cupressaceae; genus Chamaecyparis; species Chamaecyparis obtusa. The sequence continues at coordinate 169,143 of BSBK01004194.1, read as the reverse complement.
ACACAACTCTGCCACAGATTCAGGATAAAACAACATTGGTCCTCCATTTACTTCCCGCAAGGAAATGGTCAGGCAGAGGCTTCAAATAAAACCATTCTCAAGATTCTACACAGAACAGTTCACAAGAATGGTAGAGACTGGCACCTACAGATAAATCCGGCCTTGTGGGCCTATAGAATGAGTATTCGTACTCCAACGAGGGCTACTCCTTTTGCCCTCACATATGGCGCTGAAGCAGTGTTACCTTTAGAGGTTGAGATTCCATCGCTGAGAGTCTCTCTCAAAGGTCTGATTACAGATGAAGATTATCGTGTCATGAGATTACAGGAATTAGAACTTCTGGATGAAAAGCGTAAAGCTTCATTTGACCATATGAGGGTCTACCAAAAGCGGATGTCCAAAGCATTCAACAAAAAGGTTCGCCCTAGAGAATTCCAAGTAGGAGATCTTGTCCTGCGAGAGAATCCTAAGAACCAACAACACAGAGAACAAAAGGGCAAATTCAAACCTAACTGGCTTGGACCCTATATTATCACAGCAGCTTTTGGTTCAGGTGCATATCTACTATCTACTAAAGAGGGGGAGCAGCTCCCTACGCCTATCAATGTTCAGCACCTGAAGAAGTTCTATCCTTGATGCCCGTTCTGTCTGGGGGCATCCTTTGTATATAATTATGGTCCTGAAAAAATCCAAAAAATTGATATATGATCCTGAAAAAAATACAAAAAAATAAAAAATACAAAAAATACAAAAAAAAAATAGAAAATGTGCCTCGGTGAAAACCTGGAAACAGGCGCCTTGGTAGCAAAAGTACAAAAAAAATATAAAAAGTCCTGAAAAAAAAAACAAAAAAAAAAAAACTTCCAAGTGGTGAAAACCTAGAAATAGGCGCTACTTGAGGCCTCTGCACCCCTATTTCTTAGCATGCGCTCTCGACACTTAGCCATTCTCCATCATGCCTTGTCCTTGTTGCCTTGGTTTGGAATTAGTCTTTGTCTGTGTCTAGGGGGGGCATCATTGTGTTAGCTTTGGTCTCTTGGATATGCCTGTCTTTAGGACACCTCACAAATGGTGTTTTTCAACACCAACCCAATTGTGCTTTTCAACGCAAAACCCCCGACATCGAGTGTTTCTCAACACTTATCAGTTTGGTCTTATCCAATTCAGTCATGTGATCTTACCCATTAGCAAGCATTTGACCTTTACCCTCGAAACTCAGTATCAGTTTACACACTTAAACTTTTTAAAACACTTCAGCCTGAGATATGTCATGATCTTTTCTTTGTGTGCTGACTGTTATTGATTTTCGTTGAGTGTCCTTGCCTAAACAGGTCTCTCCGTGATGCATAGCTAGAGGACTTGGGGCATGGGGCATGTTTTTATTTGCTTTCTGCTTGTGGGTGTTTGTCTTGAACCTCTTGAGTGTTTTTTGTTGTCTCCTTGACACACTTAGGATATTTGAGACATCATCCTTGACTGTTTCTTGCACAACTATCCTCATGGTTTTCCTGGCATTTATGCCTTGATGCGAGCATGGTTTTGCTAAATTAAATTGGGTAAGCTAACATTGTAGTCATCTTGACCTTTATGTCTTTGATGCTCATGTTAGAATCTTTCCACATTCCAAACCGATATAAATCACATTCATATCTTCATAGTTGCATTTGTGACTAGTGATGGTTGTGTGATTGTCCGATGTCCGGTAATAACGGCCCAGTGATGAAAATAAGATTTCTTACATTCTCTAATGAATGATGAACACAAAATACCTATGTTACCCATGCAAGTACATCTTTGCATTTTCATGTAGCTTGCATTATTTAGGCTTCATGTTAGCATTTGCACTTTTAGGCTGCATTATGAGTTTGAGAGAGTTTTCCTCATCTTTCTTGTGGATTTTTCCATCAACTGTGGTCACGATCTGATCTTCATTTCCTTCCTTTCTCTCGTGATCTCAATCGAAATTCTCTATCTTAAACAGTTGATTGATTCTATTTCTTCTCTCCATTTCTTTCCATTTCTTCTAAACTTCTATCTTCCATTCACTATTCACCCCACTTCTTTTCTTCTAATTCAATCTTGGGGCATAATCTTTCTTGTTGTGAACCTTATCTTTCATTTGATTTGATCAAATTTATCAATTTACTGTTTCTCCTCTATCTCATTTCGATTTCGATCACGAGGGGGCAGTACCTATCAAATTTCAAACCTTGATTCAATTTTATCAAATTATCAATTGCTCCTCTTGGGGCAACATTGATTGAGATTCTTATCTCTCACTTTGGATATGATCCCAAATCGACCTCATGTTCAAAGACCTTTAGTTTATGTTTGTCCTGATCTGTTCCCATCCGTCGAACACACATCTAAGTTGTTTTGTGATCCCAGATCGATCTCACATTTCAATTCTTCTTTGACTACATGTGTTCCCAAATCGATCACACATTAGTCAAAGAGGGGCAAATGTATGCACCATAAAATGGTCGCCTAGACTTTGGGCCCCATTTATTTAATCTATCGATATCAATTCCTGAATCAATATTTGTCATACATTCAAATCAAATTTATTGATCAAATCATAAATATTTCAATTTTCCCTAAAGTTTGAATATCCCATCAATTTTTAATTAAAAGAAATATATCCCTTATTAATAAATAAAATAATATTATTTAATTGAAATTAATATTCTTTGAATGAAATAATGTTATTTAATTAAAATCTTCTTTTAATTAAATGGTTTTATTTTATTGAATTAATATTCATTTCTAAATTATATAATATTACCTTATTTAATTAAAAGAGATATTATTCTTTAAAATTAAATAAATGAAATATTCTCTCAAAAGATCTCCTGTGATGAAAAAGGAAACAAATTGAATAAAAATAAAAGAAAATAAAATGTAATTCCATTTTATTACAAACCTTCTAAAAATGATGATTGTTTCCTCTTTTTCATTTATCCCACATTGCTTCTACTTTCACATTCGAATCCAACTTTTCCTATAAAAGGAGACCTCTCATGCTCATTCGATCATCCCGAATTTTGATATCGGACTTATGCTGCAGAATTTCATAGCTTGTAATCATTTAGCATTTCAACTTGCACATTCACATTTTAGATTAATTTACATTTTAGATTATTTGCAAATCATTTTAGTTTAAATCCATTACATATAGCTTAATTTCATTTTCAATAAATTAGTTTAGCTTAGTTTTCATGGCAAATCATTTAGAATAGTTTCATTTAGATCAACTCGAATCTCTCATTCTGAGTTGTATTTACATGGGTAAAATAGGCTGATCTGAGGGCCACATTCAAACCATGCTCTTCTCAGATAGAGAGCTATGGGTCATTTTGTGAGAACTCACTATTGAGCACTCTCGCATACAAAGACTCATAGAAGTGTGATCACACATCTGTGCACACAATATCTACCTTCTTTACTTCTAAAAATTCACCATCAGATATGGTGCTGATAAAGGCTTCTTTGGAAATAGCATTATAATGAAACAATTCTTTTTGTGCATCAGTGGCATCATCTTTTCCAAGGTCTTATAAGGTAGGAATCTTGGCTGCTTTGATAGTTACATTAAAAACTTCAAAAGAAATGCACTGCAAATGGGTTACCATCTTGTTCTTCCAATCAAGATAATTCTCTCCATTGAACTTAGGACTTTCTTTCCTAAAGTATGCCATCTGATCAACCTCGAGCTATTAAACTTTCTCTTTGAGGTACTTGGCTCTGATACCAATTGTTAGGAATAGTCCCAAGAGATAACTGACAGGGGGGGGGTGAATCAGTTATCTACAACTTTCAATTCTTTGTCCAATTAAGTATACTTAAACATAAAGCATAAACATAATGAAAGAACACTTGAACACAACACCAATATTTCAGTTACGAGGAAACCCAAATAGGTAAAAACCCCGGTGGGACGTGATACCCAATAATATTCTATACTAGTGTATAATGATCCTTGTTAGAAGATCCTTTACCATGTTTGGAGTAGCTTTAAAATATATTAAGTACAGTAGACCTGGTAATGTTTGGACCTGGTTAGGAGTCTTTTACAATTCTCCCTATTAGGGAAGAGGACACACTGTCCGAGAGCTCACTGCTCAAATGGGTGAAGGCTACAACCTTTTGAATAACAAATATACACTATATCTAGATTTTGGTGAACTGCGCTTTGACCTACTATTTGGATCAGTTCCAATGAATAGCATAAGTACTCTACTTGGTCACATAGACCTTCTTCTGATAGTTCCACCACTCGCACACTCTACTCTACTTTTCTTAATCAACCATGAACCACACTTCAACAATCACAAATGACTACCTATAAATATCTTTCCTCCAAATGATATAATCAAGTCAGCCTATTAGAACCACCTTGAAATCATATTAGAGAAACCATAATAAACTCTAGTAAACATTATGTCATCTCTATTATGCATGCAACTCATTCTAGTACCTGTCTAATAAAATAATTGTAGATGCATGCTACACATTGTCGGCTCTACCAAAACAACTAGAACTTTCTCTGTAACTTGAATTAACTTATGCACTCTTAACCAAACATCAATAATACTTCTCCAATCTTAACTCCAAGGGTACATACCCTCAAGATAGGCACAACTCAAGAACTAATAAAATCTTTGTTGGGTCTTTTGAACAAACATAGGAAATTGCTACTGGAAAATAGCGACTACATAACTTATCTTGCATTCATCACTAGACTATCCATCCATGAAATTAACATCACTAACATGTCTTCAACATAAATCCAAGGGTGCATGCCCATAGAATAACTATACAGACAACCATACATAGAACACTGTCTATTATTCTGTCAAGAACACTGATGACACCAACTGCAATATAATTGTCTATGCTAATAGTTAACCTTTGCACCCATGATATCATGCTGATATCATGTCCATGCTACATATACTAAAAGCTTACTATATAAGACTTCCACGCATGCTACTTTCTATATGTTTTCATCAATGACAAAGATATAGTCAGTACTGGCCTGTGGCAAATCTCCAACAGTAGTACTGATAACCTTTTTGTTGAGGACATGGTTCAAAAACTTAGTTTGAAGAGAATGAAACATCCCTATACTTATAGGATTCAATGGTTATAATATATTCATGCCCTAGAAGTGAGGGAACAATGCTTTGTTGATTTTTAGATTGGCCAGTATAAGGATCTAGTGTTGTGTGATATTGTGGAGATGAATAGTTGTCATATATTTCTCGGTAGACCTTGGCAATATGATTGTAGAGCTATGTATGATTGTGTCAAGAATGTGTTTACTATTGAGAAGAATAACATGAAGCTTTCCTTGATGCCTTTGCTAGATACAACACTCAGCAAGAGAAACCTGAGCTTTGGTGACTGAGATGAGTTGAGAAATTCTAAAAGGATGGATCAGTATGGAGAACAAGCCTATGTGTTATCTAGGAAAGACTTGAAAAGATAGAGGAAATTGAAGTGGAAGAGTATGCAAGGTGAAGAGTTGGAAGACTTATATGTGAAGAACTAGTTTGGGGTTTATGTACTAAATCCTGGAAGATCTTCTTCCATCCTATGAGAACATCTTTTCAAACCTAGGGTGTCTGATGCAGGGACATTCTAGGGTACTCGGCGAATCTTCATGGAGGTGTGTTGTTTTGGTTCTGTGTTACTCGATTGTAGCTTTAACCAATGGTCTCAGTTATTGAAAGAAGATTAGTCACTGAAGCAACTCGGTGAAACCTCTTGTCCTTGGTGAAACTTGTACTCTATGATGCCTGTGTTGCTTGGTAATGCTTGGCATGGTCGGTTGTTTCTATGGTGCTCATTTATTTCTTTGGTACTCAGTTGTTTCTAGTTACTGACTGGAGTTCTTAGAGGTTTGGTTGGCCAACTTGGTGCATTTATTGTTGGTAGCTTTTATTGTATTCTCCTATGTAGATCTTGAGGCAAACATGGAGAATTAAATGTTTATAAGGCTATTTATGAGCAGACTATTGTTGCATTTAATATTTTTTTGTAATAAGAGCAGACTTGGCTTAGGAGTTCATTGTTTCTTCCAACCGACTTGTGGCTGAAGATTAGTATCTTAGGAGTGTTTGGCTAGTTGTTTAGGAAGGAGATTTGGGGGAAGATAGAATATTAGATTTGGATCCTGTGAGATCTTGAAGATTATATTGTTATCTGATAGTCTGTAATAGCAAAGCTAGTGGTTTGCATGCTTGGATACAAGGTGTTTTCTTGGAGGCTTGCGAGCTCAAGTTCAGATCTACCTTAGTATTTCTATTAATTGCTAATTTGTTTCAGATTTGGACTAGATGAGAGATTGCAAAAATACATTGATTATATTTGGCCCTAACTCGGAAGGCCTTATAGTTGAGCATGTTAATGAAAATTTAGTTAAAAACATTGTCTTGTTGAGTTATTCTACATTGTCATATTTGGTTGCTTGTTTGGACTATCCTTAATTGGATCCTCCTTACTTGTCTTATGTCATAAATTGAGGCCATTGGAATGGGCTCCACAAATTCCTTGATGTACTTCTTCCAAGGTTGTTTGTGCTTCCTCTAAATTCAGACATGGAAGAAGAGTTCCATCAAAGTGTCTTCTACATAAGGTATATCCAAGGATTGTGTAACAAGATTTATGGTAGATGAAGGTTTTATGTTTGCTAGGCATTAGAGTGAGGGGAATGGTCTTATCATGAAGATAGGTGAGGATTTATTGATAATAGGGTGATTCTGAAATAATAATTTTACACACCATCTCAAAATCTAGCTGGTCATAGACAAGGACCATAAATTTCTCAACAAGAAATTTGCATCCTATACTCGTCTCTAGCATGGTTATCAAGAAAGCAATGGTAGCCATAGCATCAACTACTTTATTGTTTTCTCTAGGAACTTTCTGAAAAAGGATATCTATAAAATGTTGTTCAAGATCTTTGACCATGCGATGGTATGGAAATAACTTGCCATCCTTTTTTTGATATTCATCATCATTTACTTGTTTGATAACCAATTGGGAGTCATAAAAAATAAGAACACCTGTAATCCTCCATCTGACAACTTGGCAAAGGCCCGTGACCAAGGCCTCATATTCTTCTATGTCATTTGTAAATGCAAATATCAATTTATATGATTTAGGGATGAAATCTCATTGTGGTGTAATAGACAAAATTCCTACCCCCGATGCTAGGGGTGATAGTCATGATGGTTTCATTAGGAAAATGTATGAAAATAGGATGATCTCCATAAATTTAGGATCCTTTTCAAGTTGGTATGTGATTTCTTTTTCTTTGATTGCCTTGCATTCTGTGTACACAATATCAAATTCACTGAGTATCATGACCCATTTTATTGTGTGGTCTATCAGAGAGACTTTAGATAAAAAAATACTTAAGCATGTCAATATTTTCTATGAATTGTACCTTATGATTAAGCATGTAGTGATGTAGCTTCTGCATGCAAAAGGATACATCCATAAAAAATATCTCAATAACCCACCAATGTTTTTCTAAGATAGTATATGGCGCACTCTTTTCCATTTTCATCTAGTTGTGCTAGCAGAGCACCCAATACTAGTGCAGTTAATGAAATGTAGAATATCAAAGGATTTCCTGGAATAGGAAGGACCAACACTGGTGGATTAGCTAGATATTCCTTGAGTTTTTCAAAATACTTTTGATATACGCAATCTCAAATGAATGCAATATCCTTTCTTAGCAGGTGAGAGAAAGCAAGCACCTTGTTTACCAACTATGACACAAATATTCAGATGGACTGAAGTATCCCTTGCAAGCTCCATAATTATTTTAGAGTTTTAGGAGTTGGCATCTCCAAAATGGATTTCACCTTCTTAGGATCCACTTCTATTCCTCTGTGAGAGAGAATTTACCCTAACAAATTACCTAATTGCACACTAAAGACACATTTCTTTGGATTAGCCGAACCTTGTACTTATGCAATCTGGCAAAGATTATGGTAAGGATAGAAATGTGTGATTATCGACATGTCTTAGATTTTCCTAAGATATCATCCACATAATCTTCCATAATCACATGATGGAGGTTATGAAAGATAGTTTTCATGGCTCTTTAATAGGTGATGCTTGGATTTTTAAGACCGAAGGGCATGACCTTGAAATAGAATGTACCCCAAGGTGTGGTGTTCATGCATTTTTGTTTTGATCCTTCATTGCTATATGAATCTAATTATATCTAGAAATGCCATCCCTGAGGGCTAGTATCATGTCCAGTAGTCAAATCCATGATGATGTCAATGTTGGGAAGTGGAAAATCATTGTTAGGACAAGCAAGATTAAGGTCTCTAAAACTAGTATAGATCTAGATGCCCCCAAAGGGTTTACCTATTATGAATGGGAACACTGAGAGGGGGGGGGTGAATTAGTGTTGACTATATTTTAACTTTTAACTTTAATCTTTATGCTAAACATAAATGGTTAAGAACAAAATTAAAAATTCACATAAACATGAAACATGTAATCAAAACATGACACCAATATGGTTACGGGGAAACCCAAATAGGTAAAAACCCCAGTGGGACTTGATACCCACTAATAATATGCACTAGTGTTTTGTGATCCTTGTTAGAAGATCCTTTACCCTGTTAGGTGTAGCTTTACAATGCTTTAAATATAGTAGACCTTGTTAAGGGTCAGACCCTATTAGGAGTCTTTTACAATGGTCCCTATTAGGGGATTTGACTCACTTTCCTAGAGGTCACTACTCAAATGATGATGGCTACAACCTTCTGAATACACACTATATCTGCAGGTGAATTGTTCACTGTGACACTGCTTGTCAAATCAGTTCCTTTGGTGTGCTGATCCTTTGACCTCTAGAAAACATTTAATAAATCTTATGCTAACTTCACATACCTCTTCTTTTCTTAACACAACTCTCCATTTTTTTCCATACCGAATACAATGGGTGCACCTTATATTTATGCGCTTATACAAAATACATAAATAGGTTTGCCCTATAACTAATTACAAATAACACTTCCAAAAGAATTGTCTTAAGCATGCTTACAATTATACATGTACATATGTCAACAACCTAAATACAATGGGCACATAGCCTCTACAACATTAATTTATAATCGCAAACCAAAATAGTCACTGTCGGCTCCATGCTCTGTTCTATGCTGGCACACACTAGCTGTGCAACTTCAACTGACTATAACTTTCACGTCTTTGCATATCTACATATGCACTCTTAGACTAAGTATAAGTATAGTCTAACAACCTTAACTTCTAGGGTGCATACCATAATTCATCTGTACACACGTGCGCTAATGCTCTAAGTCTTTTTTGTTGTGTATGTTGTACAGCCTTCAACACTTAACTAAATTATGATCTTTACATTTAGGGCGCTGACTCCAAACTTCTATATGACTTTTTTTCCATAATGAAAACACTATATCTAGTCACATATCTCAGTATAGACAACTTTCCAACAATCTCCCCCTTTGTCATTGATGGCAACAAAGGAATATGGCTAAGTCTCTAACTGTCCCTTTACACCAAACTTTTTGTCTTCTATACATTTTATACTATTAGGAATGAATGCTAAATGTTTGGCACCCATTCTATAGTAGTTGTTGTTACATTCATGACTATGATTGTCATTGATGTCAACACAGTGATCTACTGGAGACTTGCAAACAAGTAGACAAAGTTTCAATTAGCGCACATGGGTTATTGTAGTTGGAGCTATGCAATCTTGAGGATATACTCTTTGATATGTTATATGTCTATGGTTAAGAGTGTAGATAATAATTCTTTTATTCATGGAAGTTATGAGCATTTTGGTGGAAGTTGTATTCAGGTAGTGTTCCTAAGTAGCGGTTTGTGGAAATCGGATGATATCTCCTAATCGGGATGGAATCTATTTTTGCATAGTTAAAGGGAAGTTGAAGACAAATTGATAGTGATGTGGATGACATCACAAAATTTGAGGTCACACGAGTGAAGATTTATTGTATTTGGAAGCCGACAGTTTTGTGTATTTTTTATGTAGCATGTGGAAACTTTTATTTTGTAATTGTATGCCGACTCATCTATAATTATTTGAGTGTGGTATAAAGGAAGGAATGTGTTTCTTTTTTGTCATGTAGAAGAGGATATATTGGATGAATATGAAGTGAAGAAAAGAGCTAAATGTGAAAGCGAATTTGTGAAGGAAGACATACGAAGTACAAAGATCTGAAATTGAGATCTGGTGTAACAGTGAGTGTAGTTTGGCATAGTCAGAGAAGAGGTAACATATTATTCTATTGAGTAATACAAAGATTCTTTGGACAGTGTGTTCAATGATCTTACCCTGAAGCTATTTGGGCAGTGGGTCCTTCTGTCTTCCATAACTCTTAACAAGGTTAGAATCTTTTAACAGGGATTCATATGTACTGAATGTATTTCATAAGACTCCTAACTGAGTCCATCCTTTCAAAAGGAATATTCATATTAGTGCATCTTTTGTGTGCATCATTCCCACCGGGGTTTACTCTTTGATCAAGAGGTTCCCTAGTCAACATATCTTGTGTCATTGTGTTATTGTGTATGAATATATTTCTATGGTTGGTAATTATATTGCTTACATGGTTTAATGTTGTTGAAGATGATAAAAGTTATAATTATCTGACAATTGATTCACCCCCCCCCCCTCTTAGTTATCTTGGTGGACTTTACTTTCTAACAATTGGTATCAGAGCGGCAGGTCCTTGAAAAAGAAGTTTAATAGCTTAAGGAGATCCATGGTGAATTTCAGGAAAGAAATCCCTAATTTTGATGGAGTAAATTTTGACAGCTGGAAAGAAAAGATGAAGACACACCTACTAATTTTGACAGCTGGAAAGAAAAGATGAAGACACACCTACTATGTTTAGGACCAAGTTATTGGTTGATTACAAAGAATGATAAGACTATCATTGAAGAGGACCATCTTGAAACATGTACTACTAATGAGAGAGATCTATTCTTACAAGAGAAGCCCTTTTGATAGCCCTTCTGGAGAATGAGTACAGTCAAGTAAAATGTTTGAAAAAATCTCATGAAATTTGGAATTCTTTACACTCTACTTTTGAAGGTGATGAACATGCAAAAAGAGTTAGATTACATAATTGGATATGTGCATTTGAAGATATAAAAATGTTGGAAGATGAATTTGTTAGAAGCTATATTGGTAGAATGTCAGAAATTGTTACATGCATAAAGTCTTGTGGATGAACAAAGACAAAGAATGAAGTGATATGGAAAATTCTGAGGACATTTAATCTTGTATTTAAGTAGACAACACAGATGATTGAACAAGTTATACCTTGTACTACAAAATTTACAAGAGAAAATCTTCTTGGAAGATTGGAAGCAGCAGAGATGAACCTAAGGTTATTAGGAGACTTACCTAGAATGGAGACAACATTCAGTGGTCTTAGTGTTTGCCCTACTTTTTTAAGAAGCATCAGTGTGAGTGGAGATTATGCTGGCAACAATAGATCTAGAAATGAAGAAGACAAGAAGATTGATGAAGGTATTGCCTTGCTTGTGAAGAGAGAACTAGATGGTAAGAAAATTTTTAAATGTTGGACTTGTAAAGAATATGGTCATTTTGCATCTAAATGTCCTAAGAGAGTTAAAAAGTATAGAAAAAAATTCAAACATAGAAGATCTAAGGAATGTTATTATGATAATGATGAAGATCTTGAAGGTAGTATAGAGAGAACTTTAAGTGAAAGCGATACTAAGAACAATGATGACATAGGATTTGTAGCGATTAAAGAAGAGAATCCTAGAACTGATGTTAAGGAAGAAAAAGCCTTAGTTTCTCAAGTTGAAAAGAAATTTGATTGGATTATAGATAGTGGTTGTTCACATCATATGACTGGAGACATGAAAAAGTTCATAAAGTTTAACAAATATGATGGAGGAGTTAGAGTTGGAAACAATGCACCTTGCTTGATTAAAGGTATACGATCTATTAATCTTAATGGAAAGACTAATACTGATGATGTTTATTTTATGGATGGATTGAAACATAATATTTTGAGTGTTGGACAATTTGTTGATAAGGGATATCAAGTTTGGTTTACTGAGAAAACTTGTGTGATAAAGGATAAAGATGGAAATCTGATTGGAACTAGATCTAGAACTAGAGGTAATGTATTTCAGTTGAATCCTACTAAGATGACATGTTTGATTACTAAAATTGATGATAGTTGGTTATGGCATAGAGGGTTTTGTCATATAAACTTTGACAACATTGTGAAAGTAAGTGCTACACTTGCAGTAAGATATTTGCCTAAAATTATGAAGCCTACTAACATGATTTACAAAGAATGTGTGATGGCTAAACAGAAGAGAAGTTCTTTTCCCAGTAAGAAGTTTACATCTATAGAAAAGCTGGAAATTGTTAATACAAATTTGAGCGGTCCTACCAGGACTAGAGGATTCAATGGAGAAAGATATTTTATGATTCTTGTTGATGATTTTACAGGAATGATGTGGATTGCATTTCTTAAAGAAAAATCTAAAGCATTTGATAAGTTTAAGATTGTTAAGAATAAAGTTGAGAATAAATCTGAAATGAAGATTAAATATTTGAGATCTGATAGAGGTGGAGAATTTACTTCTAGAGAGTTTAACACCTTTTGTGAAGAAAATGGCATTAAGAGATAGTTCTCAGCCCCTAGAACACCTAAACAAAATAGTATTGTAGAAAGAAGGAAGAGATCAGTGACTGAATTAGAAAGAGCTATGTTATTTGAGAATGATTTGGTGAAAATATTCTAGAGAGAAGTAGTGAGCACAGTAGTGTATACAATGAACAGAGTACAAATCAGAGCAGACACAAACAAGACACCCTATGAATTATGGTTTGGACATGCACCCTCAGTTAAGTATTTTAGAATTTTTGGAAGAAAATGTTATATAAAGAGAGATGATGATATTGGAAAGTTTGATCCTAGAAGTGATGAAGGTATATTTCTTAGATATTCTTTGAAAAGCAAAGCCTATAGATGTTACAATAAAAGAACTAAGACTATTGTTGAAAGAGCAAATGTTAAAGTTGATGAAAAGTTCAAAATTTAGGAAAGAATGCTTGATTATGAATCAGATGAAGAAGCTCATCCTAAACCTAACACTGGATCTAGTAAATTATTTTATGAGACTGATAGTGATTTTTTGAATGAAAGCCACAATGAAGTCATTGAAGAACGTACACCTGAAGTGAGATCTGAGACAGTGACACCTAGCAATAGTTTGCCAAGAAATCATCCTATTTGACAAATTATTGGAAGCATCAAAAGAGGAGTTCTAACTTGGAATAAGGTACAAGAATAGTTATATTTGATTTCTCAAATTGAACCTAAAACTACTAGTGAAGCTTGTGAAGATGAAAGTTGGACTAATGCTATGAAAGAAGAACTAGATTAGATTGAAAAGAAAAAGATATGGGAATTGGTCCCTAGACCTAAAGATAAGAATGTTATTGGAACTAAATGGGTATTTAGAAAAAAGATGAATGAACAAGGAGAAGTAGTAAGAAATAAAGAAAGATTGGTATGCAAAGGATACTCACAGCACGAAGGAATTGACAATGAAGAAACCTTTGCACCTTTTGCAAGAATTGAAATAGTAAGAATGTTTTTGGCTTATGCAACTTACAAGAAATTCAAAGTATATCAGATGGATGTGAAGTCCGCATTTTTGAATGGAGAATTGGAAGAATAAGTCTACATTGAGCAGCCTGAAGGTTTTCCTTTAACTTAAGAAGGAGACATGGTATGTAAACTGAAGAAAGCTTTATATGGACTAAAACAAGCACCTAGAACTTGGTATGCAAGATTGGACAAGTATTTGTTAAAGTTGGGATTTACAAAAGGAATAGCTGATAGCAATTTGTTCACAAAAGAAATTGAAAATGGTTTGTTGGTTATAGTTATTTTTGTTGATGACATTATTTTTGGAGGAGAAGATGAAGCTAGTGATAAATTTGTTGATGAAATGAAGACTGAATTTGAAATGAGTATGATTGGTGAAATGAAATACTTTTTGGGATTACAGATAACACAGAACAATGATGGTATCTTTGTAAGTCAGACAAAGTACTTGAATGACTTATTGAAAAGATTTGGAATGGAGAACTATAAACCAGTTGGAACACCTATGGTAACTAGACATAAGTTATCTAGCATAGATGAGACTCCTGTAGTGGAACAAAATAAATACAGATCTATGATTGGAGGATTGCAGTATTTGACACATAAAAGACCTGATATAGCACATTCAGTTGGAATTGTAGCAAGATTTCAAGCTAAACCTAGAGAATCACATTATGTAGTAGTAAAGAGGATACTGAGATATTTAAGAGGCACAATAGACTATGGATTGTGGTATGAAAAATTTGATGATCTTACCCTATGTGCATATTCAAATGCTGATTGGGGAGGTAGTGTTGATGATAAGAAAAGCACCAGTAGTGGAGCATTTTTCCTTGGAGGAAGATTGGTTTCTTGGTTAAGAAAGAAGCAAAATTGTATCTCATAGAGCACAACAGAAGCATAATATGTAGCAGTAGCAAACAATTGTAACCAGATAATTTGGAAGAAGCAGATGTTGAAGGATATTGGAATAAAATTTGTTGAACCTATTGTCATACATTGTGACAACACCAGCATAGTTAGTATGTCTAAGAATCCTGTATTACATTCTAAGAAAAAGCATATAGAGATCAAGTATCATGTTGTAAGAGAGAAAGTTGCTAAGAAAAGAGTTAGACTTGAGTATCTAATTACAAAGGAGCAGATAGCAGATATATTTACTAAGCCTTTGCCTAAGGATACATTTGAGTATCTGAGAGGTATGCTTGGGGTTATGCCCCAACCTACTTTTGAGAAGTGATGCAGTTGGTTGCATCTGTCCAGTGACATATAAGCCTTATCTTTCTTCTAGACTGGATGTTGGTACTTCCTCTACGAGGGAGTATGTGTATCTGAGCTGAGTCATGAGGACTCTAGTGAATGAATTTTCTGAATAGTGTCTTTTGACATTGGATTTGTTGTTGACATAATGATGAGATTTATGTCATTGATGTCAATGGGGGAGAAGTGTACATGAAAAAACTATTTGTACTATCTGAACAGGAAAATGAAGCAAGATTTGATTGATGAAGAGGACTTGAGGCAGCAGTATTGTAGTATTAGATTTTTGGAACATTGGACATTTTTTCATCTATGTTGCCATCAATTCCAATGGGGGAGATTGTTAGGAATGAATGCTAAATGTTTGGCACCCATTCTGTAGCAATTTTTGTTGCATTCATGACTATGATTGTCATTGATGTCAACACAGTGATCTTCTAGAGACTTGCAGAGAAGCAGACAGAGTTTGAATTAGTGCACATGGGTTATTGTAGTTGGAGCTATGAAATGTTTAGGATATAGTATTTGATATGTTATATGTCCATGGTTAAGAGCACAAATAGTAATTCTTTTATTCATGGAAGTTATGAGCATTTTGGTGGAACTTGTATTCAGGCAATGTTCCTAAGTAGCGGTTTGTGGAAATCAGATGATATCTCCTAATCGAGATGGAATCTAGTTTTGTGCAGTTAAAAGGAAGTTGAAGACACATTGATAGTGACATGGATGATAGTGAAAACTTTAAGGTCACACGAGTGAAGATTTATTGTATTTGGAAGCCGACAGTTTTGTGTATGTTTTATGTAGTGTGTGGAAACTTTTATTTTGTAATTGTATGCTGACTCATCTTTAATTATTTGAGTGTGGTATAAAGGAAGGAATGTGTTTCCTTGTTTTCATGTAGAAGAGGATATAGTGGATGAATATGAAGTGAAGAAAAGAGCTAAATGTGAAAGCAAATTTGTGAAGGAAGACATGCGAAGTACAAAGATCTAAAATTGAGATCTGGTGTAACAATGAGTGCGGTTTGGTACAGTCAGAGAAGAGATAACATATTATTATATTGAGTAATACAAATATTATATGGACAGTGTGTTCAGTGATCTTACCCTAAAGCTATTTGGGTAGTGGGTCCTTCTGTCTTCCATAACTCTTAACAGGGTTAGAATATTTTAATAGGGATTCAAAATCTCCTAACAGGGATTCATATGTACTGAATGTATTTCATAAGACTCCTAACAGAGTCCATCCTTTCAAAAGGAATATTCATATTAGTGCATCTTTTGTGGGCATCATTCCCACTAGGGTTTACTCTTTGATCAAGAGGTTCCCTAGTCAACATATCTTGTGTCATTGTGTTATTGTGTATGAATATCTTTCTATGGTTGGTAATTATATTGCTTACATGGTTTAATGCTATTGAAGATGATGAAAGTTATAATTATCTGATAACTGATTCACCCCCCCCCCCTCAGTTATCTTGGTGGACTTACTTTCTAACATATACATACTCCATATTCTATACAACTCCCCCTTTGACATTAATGACAAAGGTGCATCAAAAATTTTATCTACATACACTTATTAAGGGAAAACATCCAAATATGTAATCTTGAGTTTTTGGATCTCCTTTTTCCAAAAGGTTATCAGAGAATTGACTATCTATAGATGGGAACATAATGCATATTGAAGCTCATCCATCTTCTACAATTCTATGCTCAGACCTTGATCAAAGGTTATCATAGTCGTATCCATCTCCTTTATGTTCTGACTGAGAATGTCTAGTGAGGGCACAAGAGCATTCCTCAATTGAGTCTATCTAGACCTTATCTTCTCCATTTCTTTCTCTGCCTTCTCGATTATGTCTAAATGACCTTGATAGACATTGTTACACATGTTCACATTAGTGGATTTGTCTAACACTAAATTCTTCACCTTCTCAATCATTTCCTTTGCATCTTTGATCTTCTTAAGATGGGCATCAGTGAACTTATCCTGATCCATGGATTCTGCAATGACTTTCCTTCCTTGATCTACAAATTCCTTCAATGATGCCTAACTAGACTTAAGAGAGGTCAAGTCTAGTGAAAATTTACTCATCATCTCGTTGAGTCTCTTCTTTAAGTACTTCTCCTCTGCCACTATGGCCATATATTCTTCTAGGCTTGAAAAATTGACTTTGAACTGAGAGATGACTGTGCTCACATCATCAATTGAATGTACATTTACCATCTTGTTATCCTCTGGTAGAAAAATATTCAAAATATTTATTGATTCCACTGGGAGAGGATTTCTCATTACTTGCTTCTCCTTAGCCTTCTCCATAGCCAGGACGCTGAACTTAATCAGGTCTTCTTCCTTCCAGGAGTCCAAATTTCTAGTGTCAGGTGTGAAACTTGACAAAAATACTGAGGAGGGAGTGATGGGAGTGTTATCCATCACCTCTTACTTCACCTTGACCAAATCAATAAAAGATTCATCTTTCTTTTCTACCTCTACTCCTTTCTTTTCTTCTTCTTTCTCATCAAATATATCTTCTATGATTACTTCTTCTTGCTGAGTGGGAGGGATATTACTGCATAGGATTTTTGCTTCCTTAGTGCTAACAAATGCTTCCTCAAACTTTTCCAATTCCTTATTAGTAGCCACCATGGCTATTTCCACATTATCTATGATAAATGCACCGAAGACCCTCAAAATTGCAATTTACTAAAACATATGAAATTTTGAAAAATTAGATTTCAGTATTTTCTCAATTTAATCTTGATCATGGGTGCAAACTGATCTACTTTTGTTTGAGTTTCTGCTATGGGTGCTAAATCTTGAGGACCTTTCATTGGTACATTAGTGGGCTCTGCCACTTTATCTTCCTTAATGGGTGCATAAGTGATGGGAACAGTAGGTGGTTTGATCTGTTGTTTTAACAACACCTTCTCAAATGCTTTTTCTATTTCCTTCATTATCAACTCATAGTCCTTGTTCATGATATGAAGAGTTCTTATCTTTGTTCTTAGGTGTGGCTTCACTAGATTCAATATTAGTGCTTCTTCATCTTCAGAACATATAGGTAGTGTATCTTCTAATACTTTTTCTCTTATTCTTTGATCTTCCTCATTAGGTTGTCTCTTTAGGTGTTCTAAAATGTCCCATACATTATCTAGAATTTATGTTTTCAATTCAAGAACTATCTTCTTGAACTTTATCATATGCTTGATAATCATACCATGAATTTATGACTTATCAATCTCACTATATGATTCATAATGTTTCCCTACTTGATCAATTCTTCCCTCATCAATAATTCTAGAGCTCAAAACTTTAAGGCTAGGCCTGAATCCTACCTTAGGAGCTGCTTGAATGTTTCTTCTACTCCTTGTAGCTCACGAGGATGGATGATCAGTGCTAGCTACTTTATTCCTCTTGACCATTAGTTTATACTTTGGAGGAGTATCTTTGGGTGCATAAGGAGTATTGTCTTCTTTATCCTTCTGACTGTCATCTTTTTCAATTTTTATCTTTTACATCTTGGGATCTTCTTGTTCTTCTACTACACTCTTCAATTCTAGGAAATTTTATCATCCCTTGCTTTATCAAGGTCTGATTGTGATACACCATGTATTCTTAGGATCTTTGATGTGACCTTTGCAACCTTTCTTTTTGTTGCTGCACTATTCAGCTTAGCATCAACTTCTCTAGTCTTCTCTTCATAGGTTCCCCACCTAGGTTCATTGTCATCCTTAGGGGCTGATAGTAGTACCTATGCATAAGCTTCAAGAACTTGTTCTTCAACCTCATAACCAAGTGGATGAATCCTCTTAGTTTTAGGTTCCACAACTTCCATACATGTAGTATCAATCTCCACCATGAAGCATATTGTATCCTTATACTTCTCTACAATACTCTCAAGAATCCTATACCTCATCTACATCCTTGCTCTAAAGGTCTTAAATTCCAAAGTGATGTCATCTCTAAGTGTGCTTTCTGTGGATGCCTTGTTTGATATCTGTGGCATGGTAGGAATGGACTTATCTAGAAACAAGTCTGACACTTTACCAACTATATGAAGGTACATATAGATGATTAGGGACCCAAACCTAAATACCTTAGTCTTGTCAAGTTTGATAGCTTTGATGTTGTCTATCAACTATACATGCAAGATCTCACACAAGTTGAACTCTCCATCTTCTTGCACAAGATGGATGGCTACTAGAATAGTGCCTGCAGACACACTATTCACCCTACTGGTATGATGAAATTTGTAACCCAACATCATTGATATCAACTTGATATCTAGTTTCTCTATAGGCTCAATGGTCATCTCGCACTTATCACTTCTAGATTTACACTCTTGCTCCACCATTTTCCTGATATCCTTACCCACATGAAGGATGGCGCCTATCTTAGAAAGGCCTTTCATCTCATAAATTAAGTCTCTCATGATTCTTACTGGTACTATTATCATAGTTTTCCTATTCTATACAAATTTGGCTAAAATCTATCCCTAGGTCCCTATTTTAACCCTGCCAAGCATCCCTAAAAATTTCATGGCTTCATTGCAAACCCTCTGGCCTTTGCAATCCTTTTAACTCTCTAGTCTGATGGTTAAAAAATTTCATAAAACTAGCTGTTGCAGACAAAAAACCCTAAAAATCTCTTTGGCCTGTTGTATTCTTTCATTAACTTTTCGACCACTAAAGTCTCAAAAGGTCCACGTTCTTTAATAATTCCCTAAGTCTCTAGCACTCCGCGCTTTAATTTTTTTCTAAGTCCCAACACTTAATCTTTTCTAATGTTTCTGGCCTTTATGTCTCCTGGGCCCGGCCCTCTGACACCTTTTTGATCCAATGGTTAGCATATGATCTGATGCATTCTGTCAGAGCCATGAGATTATGCACCGACCATTGATTATCTTTTGTGACATAATGCTTCTATCAGTGGGTCCATTTCCACGTAGTTTGAGGTGTCTCTTTCTAGTTGGTCCTGAGTTTGGTGACACAGAGAGGTGTCAAAGGGGCCCTATGGCTGTCTTTCCTCAAAGATCTGATGGTTGTCACATGTTCACAAGGAATATTCCTTTCCCTTGTGATCATGCAATAGCCATTGATGCTGCTTTATTGCCATGTCTCTGACAGTGGGTCCTCTTTTCTGATGTGCTCGCTCCTCATTGGCTGGGGTTTTGAATAGGTGGAAGTTTATTAGTGGGGTCAACTTCCTCAAAGGATTAAGTTCCAAGCATGATCAATGATTTTCATTATACTACCAAGGTAAGATGCACACTATTTAAGCTAGCAGTATAATGACAACCGTCTGATGAAGATAAAGAAGGATGTGGGTTCATGTTGTTAGATGGGATGATGCGTAAAGCTTTTGATTGGTCACGAGCTGGTGATGTGGAAATCTATTAGTGGGACCATGTCAGAAGGTCTGCGGATGTGTTAAAAAGGATAAGATCTATAGTGGTCTTATGATATCATAGAATCTTCTAACCCTATGAGATCATGCACCCATCGTTAGATTGGAATCTCAGTTGCAGTGGATCCATGGTTGTTAGAGATGCTAATTTTCTTGCTTCCGATTGGCTATTGACTTCCACGATGGTTTTGACTTGTCAGAGGGGGATTTTAAGTTGTTTTCTCAGTGTATCATGGTCGTTCGTTTGTTAGGAAATGCATGAGATCAGCGGTTGTGTTTTAATTTCAGACCTACCAGCTGTTAGCATTTAAATTCAAAATTCTCATGAAAGTTTTGCTAAGGTTTTGCTCTTTTCAGCCATGAACAACATCGGTTAGCTTAGGAATTAAATTCTCAGGATGGTTATGGTTGAGAGGGTGATGGAGATGATTTTTGGCTAATGTTGCAGGGTACTATGCCACATTTTCATGCCAGGAGATGCTAGAAAGAGTTGGCGCTAGCTTTTAAATGGTACTGTTCCCAGGGAAGTATGATCAGATTTAGAGCCTTCATGGCAAGGCCTATTGCAGAAAGGTTGGTGAACCAAGGTTGCTTGTTTGCAGGTTGATTTCAGTACAAGGATGGGCACACAAAGATGAATATCTAATCGGTTGAGATATTTTCATAAGTAACATTTATGATCAGACTTGATTAATTTAGGGTTTTTTGTTTTGTTGTAAATCTGTAACCCTAGCTAGGTTTTCCTCCTGCTTGTTTTAGGGGAGATGTATATATTGTATTTTTTGGAGCTTTTGAGCTTAGAGTTGGACAATTGTAAAATAATTTCACCTTTCTTAAGGGTCATCTATGGTATCATTTCTACCCTTTGCCTTATATAGTTGTAAATCTTTCATTGATAATTCAAATATTGTAGAGGTATTTTGTGACAATTCTTCAGGTCCCTATGCTTCCTTGTCTGAATTACCTCTTATTGAGTTGAATTATATGTATGATTTGAATGATACCTTAGGGTTCTTGATCCCTCTCTCTTTTCTTCAATTGTTTTGTATTATTGTGGGTGATTTGATGTGAATGATTTTGCAGGTATACTACAACCCCCTAGCAATCTGGTCTCATTCCTATACCAAGTTGTAGAGGTGAATGTTTGTCTGTAGGTTGTAGATTGTGTCTAAACACTTAGGAATGCTATTTTTTGTGAAGGTTTCTCTCTTTCCCTGAATAGCCTCTTTCTATTGCAGACCCTTCTATGAAATATTTATGCAGGCCTATTTAGTGAGTTGTGATCTCCTAGACCTAATTTGTTCATTAATTTCATCCTCTATACTAAGATTCAAACCCTTCATTTTGGTGTATCACCTAGTAGGTAGTTTTCTTTCAAGTATTTTTACTTTCAAGTATTCCTTCTGTCCCTTTCCCTTAAAAGATTTACTTTTCATGTCTAGAAGCAAATTAAGGTGATTATCCAAGAGGAACCAGCCTAGAACCTAGAGGTCTCATCTTAGTTAGCATAGGTCCCACACCTGGAGATGATTTCCATGTTATAATAGGTTATCAAGACTATGAGAGCTTGAAACAAGGGTGCAAACTTAGTGTATAACAATTATAGCACACCTAGTGGGACAAGAGATCAAATCCAAGTTTAAAGGTGTCCTTGTTGGTTCATCTGCAAAAGGATTAAGGAAGTTCAATACACAAGGACTATCAATATAGACTGAAGCTCAAGGATACCCCACCTTGGTGCCAGTGTATAATAATTCTAGCATGCCAGGTGGGATAGTAAAAGAATCAGATTCATGTTAAAGTTATGCTATCTATGATATACAGATTGCATAATACAAACTTTTAGAAGTGTTCTATCAAGTATATCTGGTGACTCCACTGGTTTCAAAGATTTAGGCCAACCTTGTTCAAGTTTTATGAGAAAGATTGAGACTAGGAGCTCAAAACCAACTAAATTTTCAGAGTTTCCCTCAAAGGGAAGTCATAAAGGTAGGTCAACTCAAAGAACATCCCCTACAAGGAGAGTTCAATCAACACCACCTGATACTTCAGAAAGGAGACCTTTTCCCCTTCATTCTAGAAGAAGACGTAGATCTCTAACCAAAGATCTAGAGGAGGATTCAAACCGAGTAGCAAATACAGCTCACATAGTTGTTAATCTTCATATTCCAACTCCTGCAATGGCTAGACAGTTTGCCTTTGCACCTTTCAACCAAGGGAGTCCATTATCCTTTTCTCAACATCATGATGTGCACTTGGTGGCACTAAAGAGTATACTTGATTTCACTGGTGAAGGGAAAACAACTACTTTTGAACACATAAGAGATGTGACCACCATCTACAACATACACAATATTACTCAAGAGGATGTGGCCACAAAATTATTAGCAGCCACTCTAAAAGGTAAGGTTCTTGAATGGTTTAGAACTTTAACTGTTGGTTCTATTACTTCATGGGATGAGTTAGGGGATGCATTAAGTAAGCATTTTGAAGATAAATCATATAACTTGTCTCTAGTTGAGCAGTTAACAACTATTAAAAGAGACCCTCAAGAGAAAATGATAGATTACAATAGTAGATTCCTCAAAACATGGAATAGAATTCTAGTTTCTGTGAGACCGTCAGTTGACCATGCTTTTCTATACTACTTGCAAAGCTTGAATGGTCAAATTTCTATCATGATCAAATCCATGGGTGGTACTTCTTTACCCCAAGCTTTTGACATAGCTGTAAGGGCTGAAAACTATCTAATCCAAGTAGGCATGATTGCTAGAAGGCCACCAATGCCCATCTTTCCTAGCCTTCAGCCCATTGCACCTATACAAGTACCCCCATTTACCCCTATTCCCATCATATTGGCACCTTAGGCTAGTACTAGTGGTCAAGAGCTAACAACAAGTTTCTCCTAAGAGTTGCAAGAGATGAAGAATAGCCAACAAAGTAGTCAACAAGTAATGACAAATTTGTTGTAGACTTTGACTAAAGAGGTTACAAATTTGAAGAAACAAGGTCAAGGAATCAGACCACCCTTTCAGACACAAGGCCAAGGTCCTAGTTAGCAATACCAGAATCAAGGACAACCTTATCAACAAAATAGGCCACCATACCAAGGAGGTTATTAAGGAGAAAGACAAAATTTCAATCAGAGACCATTTCAACCATACAACCCTGCACCTCTAAATTTTGCAAATCCAGTGAGGGATATGGTTCCTAGCCAAAACAATATGGCTATGGATAATGAATGGTTTTTTCCTTGTAATCAACCTCATAATTAGGCTACATGTTCAAATGGATGGATGAACCAGGCTCTAATCATTCAAAATGCCTCACAAGCTCAATCAGAGGCTTCATCTAGTGGGTCAGTTCCTCAACAAGAACCACAAGAAAATGAGACTTCTCTTTTCAATTGGGAGCAGCCTAACCTCAATAGGGTCAATGATGAAGTTTCTTTCGTTGCCTATACAAGAGCAAAGAGGAGAGCTCAAGACATGGAGAGAGTAGATTCCAATGCCAAAGCCACTACATCTGCAGGGCCATTGCAGCAAGCTGATCCCATCACACCTAAGGAGGTCCCTGTCATCACAAGCAAGCAAGGCCAACATTCTAAAGAGGTGGAGTCCATCATAGTAAAGGCACAAAAAAAGGTGCACATTGTGGTACCTTTTAATATTGTAGACAACATGAAGAAGGTGAATGTCACCATGTCTATGTGGGACT
This sequence comes from Chamaecyparis obtusa, assembly GCA_027943335.1. Taxonomy (NCBI): domain Eukaryota; kingdom Viridiplantae; phylum Streptophyta; class Pinopsida; order Cupressales; family Cupressaceae; genus Chamaecyparis; species Chamaecyparis obtusa. Next base: position 145,051 of record BSBK01004194.1, on the reverse strand, counting down.
TTTTGGCTCTTCCAGGACAACCTAAAATTTTGAGGAAGGCCATGACGGAAGTGGCAACTCCTCAACCTGCAAAAGAAGTTGCAAAGCCAATGTTGGTTAGAACTGATCAAGAAAAGGAGGCTCCAAGTAGAAACTCCAAAGGCAATGCCACACAAGGTAGGAATTCAAGGCCACCTCTCTTTTATGTATCTCTAATTATTGGAAAATCTTTAGTGCATAATTGTATGGTAGATACTGGAGCTACTAGCACTGTAATGCCTAAGAAGGTAGCTGACCAATTAGGACTAAAATATGAGCCCTTCCAAAAGAAGGTCATGCAACTTGATGGATCCTCAGTCAATACTATAGGTATGGCCAAGGATACCGGTCTAATCCTTCATGCTAGTCCTAATTTCTCCATCCTCCTTGATATATATATCATAGATCTCCCTACTTTATTTGCCATATGTTTGTCAAGGGAGTTTACCGCCAAGATAGGAGGCTATCTATCTTCTGACTGGTCTCACATGCTATTTCATACAAGATATGGGACCAAGGTCACCATTAAGTCAGAACCATTGGTAGCACACCATATAGAACCATATGTATCCAATGCCATCAATGTAAATTGCCCTATATTTGATAATAGTGACTTCCAAGCCATTAGTGAAGCAGACACTAAGATAGAAAGTATCCCTAATATTTTACTAGATGAAAGAGCTTCAGAAGCCCAAGAAAGCCTTGTTTGGGATTTTGGTTTGGGAAGTTATTTGATACAGGAAAGTGGATCCATAGAGCCAAGCCTTTTCAAAGAAAACATTGATTCAGAGGATCAGAACAATTAGGTTTGGGAACTATTTTTTGATGGAGATAGAAGTAGACATGGTTCTAGTGGTGGTGCTATGTTAGTGTCCCCAAAAGGAGAAAGGTATTACACTTCCTTTAGATTTAGTTTCTCCTACACTAGCAACACTACAGAGTATGAAAGTCTAGTCAATGGACTAGAGTGGGCTAGAAAAAGAGGGCTTAAGGCCCTAAAGGTTTATGGTGACAGTGAGTTAGTTGTCAGCCAAGTGAGAGGGATAATTGCAACCAAGAATGACACATTGAAAGCATACAAACATAGATTTTTGGATGTAATTGAAGATTTTTGTGCTTTCAACATTGTAGCTATTCCTAGGAACCTAAATCAAAATGCAGATAGGTTAGCTATTGTTGGATCTCAGTATGATATTCCAAATATCATTTCAAAAGAGATGGATCAATAGCATATCAAAGTGATTGTCAAACCTTCTATTCCTGATAATAATGTCAATTGGTAAGCATTTGACAATGATGAACAAATTTTGCAATTCTTGTTTGAAATCAATGTTTTTTCAGAGTACAATCAAGATAGGCTATCACAAAATTATCGTGATCAAGTGATACAACTTAAGTCTAATAAGATGCCTATAGGTTTTGTTACCCTGGAGACTATCTTCAACAAGGATGATGAAGTCAAGAAGAATAAAGCTGGCCTGGTAGTTCAATAAGAACATTGTGTTAAACTAGAGTTGGAACTGGGTAGGATCTTATAATTTGGGAAGGTAAACACTGAATTGGAGAAGCAAGCTTACACTTAGTTATTCAAAGAATTCAGTGATGTTTTTGGATGGCAATATGAAGACCTCAAAGGTTTTGATCCCACCCTTGCTCAGCACACTATTGAATTAGAGCCTAATGCCAGACCAGTGAGGCAGAAGCAAAGGCCTGTTAATCCCAAGCTTGAGCCACTTATACATAAGGAGGTACTCAAACTAATAGAAAGTGGTATCATCTACCCCATCAAGCATACTAGTTGGGTTTCCAACCTTGTTCCTCTCAGGAAGAAGAATGGGGAGCTGAGGTTATGTGTTGACTTCAGGGATCTTAACAGGGCCTCTCTAAAAGACCACCATCCATTATCCTCTATGGAACAAATCTTACAATCTGTCTCTGGATTTGAGAGATTTTCATTATTGGATGGCTATTCAGGATAGAATCAGATCTTAGTGAATGAAGAGGATCAATATAATATTGCATTTACAACCAAGTGGGGAACCATGGCTTGTCAAAAGATGCCCTTTGGTTTGTCAAATGTAGGTGCTACATTTCAAAAGGTAATGGATATGGCCTTTAAAAGTCTCATGTACAAGTTTGTACCAATCTACTTAGATGACATAATTGTCTATTCAAAACATGCAGCATATCACATCAAACATCTGAGGAAGATTTTTGAAAGGTGTAGAGAATTTGGGATATCTCTTAATCCCAAGAAATGTGTGTTTGCAGTCCATGAAGGAAAATTGTTGGGATATGTAGTATCCAAAGAAGGGATCACAGTAGATCCTAAGAGAATTATAGCTATCCTAGAGCTACCCCTACCACATCACAAGAAAAGTCTCCAATCTTTCATAGGAAAGATTAACTTTGTTAGGAGGTTCTTGCCTAACATTGCAGACTTACTCAAGCCTTTGACAACCATTTTAAAGAAGATTTCAATTTTTAGTTGGAGCAAAGAAGGGAGAGTCAATTTCCAAGCTATCAAAGAGGCCTTAATAGAAGCTCCTACCCTCTTAAACCCAAATTTCAATAAGGATTCTATCCTTTATGATTATGGAGGTCATGATGCTATATCTACAATGTTGACTCAGGAAAATTCAGATGGATTGGAGCAGCCTATTACTTTCTTTAGCAAAGGTTTAGAAGAGTATGAATAGAGATACTCTTTTGTAGAAAAATATGTGCTTGCTGTGGTAAAAAGCCTTAAAATGTTTAGATATTTGTTGACCCATAGCAAGGTACATTTAAAAGTTACTCATCCAAGTGTCAAAGAATTTTTTCTTTCCAAAGACCTAAATGAGAAAAGAGCTGGTTGGATCACCAAGGTGATGGAATATGACATTGATATTCAAACTACCAAGCTAGTTAGAGGAAGTGGTCTTTGTGAACATTTGGAAGGGGATGAAAGTTCAAAGAAATCAGAGAAAATGGATGAATCTTTGGTTGTGCATTCTACAGAAGAACATGCTAAGGCAAAAAGTTGGTTGCCTAATATGATCAATTATTTGAAGATAGGATAATGTCCTGCAGGTTGGGATTCAGAAAAAAAAAGATATTATAGATTACAATCTGTTCCTTTTATGCTGATAGATGAAGTTATTTTTGAAAGGATCATAGTGGTGTCCTTTTAAGATACATAGATTCAAAAAAGATAGCTTATGTTCTATTTGAGTTTCATTATGGACCTTCTGGAGGTCACTTTTCTCCTAGGACTACTACTTTTAAAACCATGAGGGCTGGATACTATTGGCCATCTATCTTCAAGGATAGTCATGAGTATGTGAGGAAATGCATCAAGTGTGCCATGTTTGTAGGAAAAGAGAGGCTTGCAGCCTTGCCCCTACAACCAGTCAGAATAGAGCAACCTTTCATGAAATGGGGCATAGATTTCATTGGAATGATCAATCCTCCATCTAGTGCAGGCCATAAATGGATAATCACTGCAACAGACTATTTCACTAGGTGGATAGAAGCAATTGCATTAAAAGAAGCCAATGAGAGTGCTATCTTAAGTTTTTATGATGATATAACTCACAGATTTGGCACTCCAAACTCTATAATAGTAGATAATGCATTAGCATTCACAGGCCTCAAAGTCTCAGAGTGGGCAGTCAAGAATAGCATCTATCTGAATACCGATTCCAATTACTACCCCCAAGGCAATGGTTTAGCAGAATCAACAAATAAGAATTTGATTAAGATAATCAAGAAAACTCTACAAGACAACCAGAGGGATTGGCATACTAAACTCAGGTCTTCCTTATGGCTAGATAGAATTACTCCAAAGAAGATTATTGGGAATTCTCCTTATGTGTTAGTGTATGGCAGAGAGGCCAAGTTGTCTGTCTCAGTTGAATTGCTAGCTCTGGACTTGGCTACTCAATATGCTCTATTTGAAGAAGGGGATCCCTTACAAATCAGACATGCTCAGCTCATGGAGTTGGAAGAACTTAGAGACAAATCAATGCAGGAGATGGAGTTCCATCAGGTTCAGACAAAGAAAAGTTTTGACAAGAGAGCCAGGGTCAGAAATTTCAAGATTGGAGATGTAGTTCTCAAATGGGATGAGTTCAGATCCAAGCTTGGTAGACATACAAAATTTGATTCATTTTGGGGTGAACCATTTGTTATAACAGAGTGCAAGGGGTCTAATTCTTTTCAACTATCAACCCTTGAAGGAGATGCCTTGCCAATATCAGTGAATAGTTTCCACTTGAAGCCCTATTTTGAGGTTAGTCCTTCCTTGTAAATCTCTGTAAATATATTTTCTGCTTTGTTTCCCTATTTTCTAGGTTAGTTTCTTTCTTTTCAAGAAGTGCCTGTGCACAAGTTTGTCTCTCTGGTCCCAGTTTTGTCTCTGTCAAAGTTTTGTGTTCCTGTAGTGACCCCATGCCCATTGGATACATCAAGGCCATTGGTTTCCCATGCCTAGGAAGCTGACATCTAGTAGAAATCATGAAAATGTTATCATAATTTTCCTATTCTATACAAATTTGGCTAAAATCTATCCCAGGTCTCTATTTTAACCCTGCCAAGCATCCCTAAAAATTTCATGGCTTCATTGCAAACCCTCTGGCCTCTGCAATCCTTTTAACTCTCTGGTTTGATGGTTAAAAAAATTCATAAAACTAGCCATTGTAGGCAAAAAAGCCTAAAAATCTCTTTGGCCTGTTATATTCTTTCATTACCTTTTCAGCCACTAAAGTCTCAAAAGGTCCATGTGCTTTAATAATTCCCTAAGTCTCTAGTGCTTCATGCTTTAATTTTTTTCTAAGTCCTAGTGCTTAATCTTTTCTAATGTTTTCGACATTTATGTATCCTGGGCCTGACCCTCTAACACCTTTTTGATCCAATGGTTAGCGTATGATCTCATGCATTCTATCAGAGCCATGAGATTATGCACCGACTGTTGATTATCTTTTGTGATGTAACACTGCTATCAGTGGGTCCATTGCTACGTAGTTTGAGGTGTCCATTTCTGGTTTGCCGCAAGTTTGGTGACATGTAGAGGTGTCAACGGGGCCCGGTGGATGTCTTTCATCAAAGATCTAATGCTTGTCATGTGTCTACAAGGAATATTCCTTTCCCTTGTGATCATGCAATAGCCATTGATGTTGCTTTATTACCATAGCTCTAATAGTGGGTCCTCTTTTCTGATGTGGTCATTCCTCATTGGCTGGGCTTTTGAACAGGTAGAAGTTTGTCAGTGGGGTCAACTTCCTCAAAGGATTAAGTTTAGAGAAGGATCGACGATCGTCATTATAACACCAAGGTAAGATGCACACTATTTAAGTTTTTGATATAATGATAACCATCCGATGAAGATAAAGAAGGTCGTGGGTCTGCGTTGTCAGATGGGCTGATGTGTAAAGCTTTTGATTGGTCACAAGTTGGTGATGTCGAAATCTGTTAGTGGGACCGTGTTAGAAGGTCCATGGATGTGTTAGAAAGGATAAGATCTATAGTGGTCATATGATCTCATAGAATCTTCTGACCCTATGAGATCATGAGCCTGCCGTTAGATTGGAATCTCAGTTATAGTGCGTTCGTGGTTGTCAGAGATGTTGATTTGCTCACTTTTGATTGGTTGTTGACTTCCACGATAGTTTTGACTTGTCAGAGGGTGATTTTAAGTTGTTTTCTTAGTGTATCATGGTCATTCATCTACCAGGAAATGCATGAGATTAGTGGTTGTGTTTTAATTTCAGACCTGCTAGCTGTTATCATTTAAATTCAAAATTCCCACGAAAGTTTTACTAAGGTTTTGTTCTTTTTGGCCATGCATGATGTCGGTTAGCTCAGGAATTAAATTATCAGGATGGTTATGGTTGAGAGGGTGATGGAGATGACTACTGGCTGGTGTTTCAAGGTCCTATGACATGTTTTCACACTAGTTGATGCTAGAAATAGTTGGCGCCAGCTTTTAAATGGTACTGTTCCTAGGGAAGTATGATTAGATTTAGAGCCTTCATGGCAAGGCCTATTGCAGAAAGGTTGGTGGACCAAGGTTTCTTGTTCACGGGTTGATTTTAGTACAAGGATGGGCACACAAAGATGAATATCTAATCGGTTGAGATATTTGCAGAAGTAACATTTATGATCAGACTTGATTGATTTAGGGTTTTTTATTCTTTTGTAAATCTATAACCCTAGTTAGGTTTTGCTCCCGCTTGTTTTAGGGGAGATGTATATATTGTATTTTTTGGAGCTTTTGAGCTCAAAGTTGGACAATTGTAAAATAATTTCACTTTTCTTAAGGGTCATCTATGGTATCATTTCTACCCTCTGGCTTATACATTTGTAAATCTTTCATTGATAATTCAAATATTGTAGAGGTATTTTGTGACAATTCTTCAGGTCGCTATGCTTCCTTTTCTAAATTACCTCTTATTGAGTTGAAGTATATGTATGTTTTGAATGATACCTTAGGGTTCCTAATCCCTCTCTCTTTCTGCAATTGTTGTGTATTATTGTGGGTGATTTGATGTGAATTCTTTTGTGGGTATACTACAACCCCCTAGCAATCTGGTCTCATTCCTATACCGAGTTGCAGAGGTGAATGTTTGTCTACATGTTGTAGATTGTGTCTAAAAACTTAGGAATGCTATTGTTTGTGAAGGTTTATCTCTTTCCTTGAATAGCCTCTTTCTATTGCAGACCCTTCTATGAAATATTTATGTAGGCCTATTTAGTGAGTTTTGATCTCCTAGACCTAAGTTGTTCACTAATTTCATCCTCTATACTGAGATTCAAACCCTTCATTTTGGTGTATCACCCAGTAGGTAGTTTTCTTTCAAACATTTTTACTTTCAAGAATTCCTTCTATCCCTTTCCCTTAAAAGATTTAATTTTCATGTCTAGAAGCAAATTAAGGTGATTATCCAAGAGGAATCAACCTAGAACCTAGAGGTCTCATCACAGTTAGCATAGGTCCCACACCTGGAGATGATTCCCATTTTATACTAGGTTATCAAGACTATGAGAGCTTGAAACAAGGGTGCAAACTTAGTGTATAATAGGTACATCTCCAATCCAAAACAAATCATCATGGATTCTGCTCAACAATATCTTTATCCATTCAGTTTCATAGAATTCATATGTCATGCCATATTGAACAATGGGTGATCATTCCATTTGGTGTATTCATCCATGAATGTTTTGTCTAGTTTCAACAATGTGTCCATGTGCACCCTTAACCTATCCAGTCCAATAGGTTCCTTCTTACAATAGATGTAAACCCTTATGTCTTCTACATGCATGGAGCCCATTGGCATGTGGGAGAAAGCTCCCTCTAAATCATCTAGGGTTGATTTAAATAGGTGCCTCTTGGAAACATACCTCTTTTTCTAAGCAACATCAAAAACAATAGGAGTGGCCATGACTTACTTGATATTCACTTTCCAAATGATCTTTGAGATGTTTTGACGGCTTCCGAATCGGTGCAACGAGCTAGGGTTTCTTACAACTGATCAAATGCACTGCAAAAACTGATGATTTAATCTCCAAATCTTCACAACAACTTCCAAGGCTTAATCTTCTCTCAAATCACTCTGAATATGAATGAAATGAGTGAAAAAACAACTTTTTGTGTACTTAAAGTAAGAAATTCACCATTAATGCAACTTGCGTAAACCAGGTTGTCACTTCAAATTTTCAAACTCAAGTTTCGCTAATAATTAGCATGTTTTCTCTTGCAAAAATGTTCCTATACACTCCAATAGCTTAAGTCCAAAGGTGCATACTGTGAGGGTGAGTATACTAGCCATGCAGGGGTCTAGAGCTAAATTAGCTCCCCCTATGACCCTGAGGGCCATTTATGGAGATGTAGAGGGTACGTCCACTTGGGATTCATCCAATACATTCTCAACAACATTTTCCTTCTTTCCTTATGACCAAATCATGCTCACATCATCTTGTATACACCTAAAAATGGTCACCTAGACTATTAGCCCCCATTTGCTAAATCATCAATTGTTTATTCTTGATCAAATCCTAGCTCTATCATTCATTCAATTATTTTCTATGGGCTAACCATTTTATCCTAAGTCTTTATTTATTTAAAAGGAATATTTCCTCCCCTTTTAATAAATAAAAAGCCCCCTCTTTTCCTCTTATCCTAAGTTGCACAAATAAAGCATTATTCTTATTTTATAAAAAGGGAAAAAGCACTTTTTGTCTCATATGGACACAAAAGTCAACTCCTATTTTCTCATTGGAGGATATTTGTGCACATGGATTGCTCCTCTTTCAAGCTCCACCATTGATTAAATCTTTTGCCTCTTGATCTTCATGGTCCATTTCTCCTCATTTCCTATAAAAGAAGAGCTCTCTTCTTCATTCTAGATCCCCAACTTTTTATGCTAACTTTATGCTGCAGGTTTTCTAGGTCACTTTGGAGCTTTTGGAGATTTGGAGCATTCTTAGCATCTACATCTCATTCTTGCATTCTTAGCTTAGCTTCATATTTATGCTTTCTTAGATTAGCTTCATTTCTATGCTCTAAATAGCTCACATAGATTAATTAGCTTAGGTTGTAACACTTGCATATTTCTTTTCATAGCTTAGCTTGCATTTCCATTTCTAGCATAGCATTGCATTGCATTTCATTTTCATTCTTGATTCTTGAGGATATTAGCATTCTTGCCCTTGTCTTCATTGAATCTCCCATTGCATGGTTTACTAGCAAGGTTATAGGCTAAATAGCTCTAGCTGAGAGCATTCTTAAAAACCCTTGCACTCCATGCCTAGGGAGCTATGGATCGATTTGTGAGGGCTCATTCTTGAGTTTCTTTGCATGTAATGATCCATAGAAGTGTGACACATTTATAGCACACACATCTGAGGCTTTCAAAAACTTAACTTCTAGTTTAGGATCCAAAACTGGTTTTTTGGTCTTTTTAGAGCTTTCTTGACCTTGCATCCTTGATCTACATAACTTTGAGATATGTCCAGCCTTGTTACAAGAGTGACAAATGACTAGACGTCTATTATTCCTTGGTACATTGACATGAGTCACCATTCTACATGTTTTGGCTGAGTGACCACTATAGTTACATATCTGACATGTAACATTCTGAGAACTTCTAACATTTGTCTGATTTTGATCTCTTTGATCTTGTTGAGACCTGTTCTTCTTACTAGTCTTGAAATTCATAGCTTTATGACCAAATCTATTGCATGAAAAACAATAGCCATTGAAAGGTTTTACCTTTGTATAGTTTCTTGCAATGTGTCCATGCTTGTTACAAGCAAAACAAGTGTGTTCTACTTGCTTGTGCTCATTCCTAGGAGGACCACCATTTTCTTTGGTTTGATCTTCAGTCTTCTCATCATCAATAGAGTTCTTTTGTGAATCCTTTCTTGCTTGCATACTATCAATATAATTTTGTGCTTCATTGTATCCAATGCAGCTAGTGTCTCCTTTGATTCTTCTTGCATACAACTGTGATTCTACCAATTCAAAACTGGTGTGTAATTTGTCAATATGATCCTTTGACTTCTTCAATTAAGATTCCAAGCTTTCTTTGATATTATTTAGCTCCAAGATTTATAAGTTAGCTTCCCTTAGTTCTTCATTCAGTTGAAGGTTCTCCTTGACTTGTTCATTGTAGACATCTTGATTGTTCATCAGTTTGTCATCAAATTCTTCAAGCTGACTTAACAAGGATGCATTTTCTTCACTCAAATTCTTGACTTTTTCTTCAAGTTCACTATTAGAGCATCATTTCAAATCCTTTCTTAGTCTTTTGATAACTAATTGAGCATCACTAACTTTTTCTTTTAGTTCTTCAATTTCTTTTTCTGAATTGTCCATGTCTTCAAGAGTTGCTTCAAGATTCTTCTTCAAATGCTTCATTTCTTCTTTTTCCATAATCCCCTCAAGTAGTTAAACTTCTTTGCTGAGGACCAAAGCTCTGATACCAATTTTTAGGATTAGGAACACTAAGAGGGGGGGGGTTGAATCAGTGTTCACTATATTTTAACTTTTAACTTTAATCTTTATGCTGAACATAAATGCTTAAGAACTGAATTAAACATTTACATAAACATGAAACATGAAATCAACATATGACACCAATATGGTTATGAGGAAACCCAAATAGTTAAAAACCCCAGTGGGACTTGATACCCACTAATAATCTGCACTAGTGTTTTGTGATCCTTGTTAGAAGATCCTTTACCCTGTTAGGAGTAGCTTTACAATGTTTTAAGTATAGTAGACCTTGTTAAGGGTCAGACCCTATTAGGAGTCTTTTACAATGATCCCTATTAAGGGAGTGGACTCACTATCCTAGAGCTCACTTCTCAAATGATGAAGGCTACAACCTTCTGAATTAGATACATGCTATATCTATAGGTGAACTATTCACTATGACACTGCTTGTCAGATCAGTTCCTTTGGTGCGTTGATGATTTGACCTCTATAAATGCTCTAATACATCTTATGATGACTTCACATACCTTTTCTCTGCTTAACACAACTCTCCTTTTTCTTCCATATCAAATACAATGTGTGCACCTTATATTTATGTGCTTATACAAAATACATAAATAGGTTGGCCCTATAACTAATTGCAAATAACGCTTCCAAAATAATTGGCTTAAGCATGCTTACAATTATACATGTACATATGTCAAAAAGCTAAATAAAATGGGTGCATAGCCTCTACAACATTAATTTATAATCACAAACCAAAATAGTCACTGTCAGCTCCATGCTCTATTCTCTACTCGAACACACTGGCTATGTAACTTCAACTGACTGTAACTTTCACATCTTTGCATATCTACTTATTAGCTCTTAGACTAAGCATAATTATAGTCTAACAACCTTAACTTCTAGGGCACATACCATAATTCATCTGTACACATGTGTGTTGATTCTCTAAGTCTCTAGTGCTCTATATGTTGTCCAGTCTTCAACACTTAACTGAATTTTGATCTTTACACTTATTGGGCTGACTCCAAACTACTATATGACTTTGTTTCCATAGTGACAACACTATATCTAGTCATATATCTTAGTATAGGCAACTTTCCAACATTATCTACTGGTACAATGTTGGAGACCCACCTGGGATAATCTATGGGTATGATAAATTGTACTTTGAGCATCTTTTATAGTTCATCTTTGACCAAGAGTTCCACTTGTGGATGCATCTTGCATAAATTTTGTTTCACATGTTTGATTTTTGGATACTTAAAGTACAAAAATTTAGATCATATCCATTGTCTATGAGAATTATTTTAATTCAAATGTTATGAATGGTGAGTTGGATGTGGACGGGTTTATTGTGGTAAGGATTGGGACATTGGAAATATTTATCAGTAAACACTAGGTGTTGTTGGGTAGCGAAGTTTTTGATCATTTCTTGAAATTGGGATGCATTGATGTTTTGAGGGACAAATGAATTAGTCAAGGAATTTTCAAGGACTTATTTATGGACAAGGGATGTATGGATAAGCTCTAGGATGGATATTTGTGCAAGAGTCTTATTTAACTAAGAACGAAGGTCACAATGTGGTGCAAGTTGCTTCTATGTGGATGGTGCAACAAGTGGATCTCTAATAGGTTGGTTTGCAGCAGCTTGTACGGTGACTTGAGGATGGTGGGTGGAGACATTGCAATTAGAACTCTTTAGAGTTAGCATGTTTACATGATCTTCAACTTGTTTGATGTGGCCACACAATGATTCAAAACCATAGATATCATTTTCTTCTAGGCTACCACAAGTAAGTTCATCTCTTGAGATCTTTTTTGTACTGTAATCATAAGAAGAACCCTTGGATGATAAGACATTACTTTAATTGTGCTCTAGAAAATGTTTGGAATATATTTTTAATTGGGCATTAGAGGCAAAGGCATTTTTACCTTATACCTCAATTTTACCATCGCAAATCAAATCATGCACAAAATGATAAAATTTCATGCATTTCTTGATTTCATTCCCTTTAATGTAATGATAATCATAGTATTCATTATCCTTAAACCAATTTGGTTTTGGTTGATTGTCATCAAAAGGTCTTATATTAAGATAGACCATCATTCGTTGATTGACTAAATGTCGAAATATGACATTAAGGGAGTTTTCTATTTGTGTTAATTGTCATTGTTGTTGTAGTCTATTGTTTTTATTATTGTGTTTTTTTCCATTATAATGTGAGAATAGAGAACCATGATAACTAGATCCTTGATTCTAATTTTGGTTGTTTGAATTATTCTGATTGTTCTGATTGTTATACTGATTGTGATTGTTCTGATCATTGTTTTTGTGATTACCTTCACTATTATTTTTGGATGTTTGAACATGTTGGATGTGTTTAGCATCTATCACTCCATCATTAAAAACACCTTCTTTCTTAGACCAAAACTTGGGTTTATCATTAGTATTCTAAGATGAATTAGTGGTATAATGTTTAATGCTTCCTTTCATCAAAAGTCCATCTTCCATAGACTTCCCCTTTTTAATGAGTGCCTCAAATAAGTCTGGGGAAACCATTTTCATCTGGAATGACATCTCTATAACTAGATTCTTAGTGAAGATATCAATGAGATGTAAATTTGGGATTTTCTACGGCATGCAATTTCCAAGACGTCGCCATCTTTGGAGAAAGTTAGCAAAGGTTTCCCTATTTATTTGTTTCATGTTGTACAAGTCCCTAAGTGATGTTTGGTGTTTGATATTATAAGAATATTATGCAACAAACTTCTTAGCAAGATCATGAAAACTAGATACAAAATCGAGAGAAAGACTTAGTAGCCATTCTAGGGTAGATCCACCAAGACTCTTGGTGAAGATTCATATATGAAAATGATCATTGTGGAAAATTTATTGAGTTTCTACATAAAATTCCTTGACATGTTGAATGGGGCATTAGTATCCCTTGTATTTATCAAATTTTGGAATTTTAAAAATGGCACGGAATGGTTGAATAGTGATTGATTTGTCAAATGGATAAGGACATATCTCTGTTAAAGAGAATTCCTTCTTCCCACCTTTTTTCATAGTCATCATCATCTTCTTAATCTAATTGATTTGTTGGACTAGTTTATGAGGATTATTGTTAGCAATTTTATGAGCTTGGTGTGTTCCTCCTGGTAATGTATTATGTCCTCTAAGAGTGGGATGATTTGTGTTGTGTTTGTGGTTGGTGTTGTTCATATGTGTAGAATTTTTATTTTTGAGGAATCCACTAGGCTTCGAGAAAATTGTAGCAGAGCATCGTCTTGAGGACCTTGGTTGTTGTTCAGGTCTATGACCCATGTTTAAGCCATCATTATTCACCCCATTGACATTATTTGAGTTAGGCTTGCTTAGAAGCTTGTAGATTTGTTTGAGCATATCATAGGGAGGTTTATTTTTATTATCATATATTGATGACATGATGGGTGCTACCTTTATTTTGTTGGTTTGAATCAAATTATTCATAAGAAAGGTTTGATAAAAATTGTCGCAGAGTGTGACACCCCTTTGAATAAGGTTCATGAAGATATTAGAACTATTGGCTTGGATTAGATCTTCCACTAGTATCAAATTTTTAGGACCATGAAAAAAATCTCTATTGCATGGATTGGAACTGACATTTTTAGGTATGATTGTGTCAGATTACATGTGTGGTTCTTCCTCATTATTAAATTCTTCATGATAGATAGTCTCTTGATCATTATCCATGGTGAGAGATTCATGTCTTCACTTTGCTTGTGATCGGGTAAGTACCATGCACCGGTGACCTTATAATGATTGGATCGAAGAAGTATTGATGAATGATGAAATATGATGAAGAGAAGAAAGGATTTAATGAATTTATAGGAGCAACTTGGACTAGGTTTGGATTGGATAAAGTAGACTAAGCTTGAAGGATTGATTTAATTTTGGATTAGATTTATTGATTAGGTTAGATTAAAGAGGAACTGAGCCTTGAGGATTGGTTTGAGTTAAAGGTTTGGAACAAACCTAGGTGAAGCAAGACCTTATGATTATGTAAACACATGATTGGATTTTATTTAAAGTCTTCTTTTGTTTAAGTGATAGACTGATGATCCCTAAAAAAAGTAGGACTAGACTAAAACTACTAGAGAAAGTCTCATTTCTTAAAGTAGCAAGGGATTAATGTTTATTTTTATTTATTTTCTGTGAGACACTATTGGATTATTCTTTCACCCTATTGCTTGATTGAGGTATGAAAGATGGATTGATTTGAGTTTGATTTTATGTCCAAGGTTTTGATTAATGCTCCTAATGTTTTGAAATGTGGATGAGGGAAGATGTGATTAAAGATGAGAAATAATAATTGATTTGAAGGAGGATGAAGGTCAAAGATACTTAATCATAGGATTCCCAAGTGAAAAGGCCATGTTCACTTTGTTCTTGGCAACAAAAATTGGAAACCCGATTATTATAGGTGATTTTATAGAATTTCTCACTGGCTTATATAACCTTTGAATAGATTTCAAATAGGATTGGTTGACTCTATCCTTTTGATCAGAAATTTTATTCTCTCTATAGACCCATGAAAATGGAAGTTTTATCTTCTATATTTTATTGAATTGGTCATACCTAAGAACATATTGATTTTAACAAGGTAAATCAATGTTTCACAGCAAATGATTTTAAGAGCATTTGGGGAGCCAATTTGTAGATGTCCTTGTAAAGTCATATTTATCTCTATTTTTATCTCTATTTTCAAGTAGAGACAACAATTATTAGACATAGATGAAATTCTACTGAGAGGAAAATGCTAGGTCAGAGACTACTGTGTTATCACTGTTAAAACAAATTTTAGCTTCATGCTAGTATTCTTGAAAATAGTCTAAGTTTTTGCCCTAAAGGTAACGTTTTATGTTGAAAGCCCTAAGTTTAAACCAAGCCCTAATTTACTCCTAGGTCTTGTTATGTTTTCATGTTACCTTTTTGGCTCACTAATCTCCCAAATAAAGCATGTGTTGATTTGTCAATCCTTATTTTTCATCATTTTATCTGTTGTGCGGTTAGGTTTTGGAAGCTGGATCCCCTTTTAATTAATTATATCCTTCAAAGCCTAAGTTTCTGATTAATTTTTCTAAAGTATTAACCTTTTCAAATATGTGGTTGTTGTTACACCACAAGACTCCTGGTTGTTAGAATCCTTGACATACGCTTTAGTGACAATGCACCACCTGTCTGGGCGGGCCTATTTGGTAACATAGTCTGCTGGTGTCTAAAGAACGAATATATCCTACAGCTGTTGTTATACCATTGGACCAAGATGACAGCCATTTAATCATCATGGTATAACGATGACCATCAGATCATCTCTAAGGAATAAAGTATGTGTTGGGTCCTAACAATGCCAGGTCATGTTGATATGTCAGTTTCTTATTGGTTGCCAGGAGTTATGATGTGGTAGTTGTCAGGATTTTTCTAGACTATGAATGAAGATGACAGAGGTTCCACTTGTCAGTTCTCTATGATGTGGCAGTTTATGATTTGTGATAGATTTATGATGTGTTGTAAGTGGGGTCTATGTTTTTAGATGGTTAAAGTACCACAAGATCTCACGGTTGTCGTTATACTATTGAGATAAGATGCATGATCTTTAAGGTCAGCGGTATGGCGACAACTGTTGATCCTGTCTAAAGATGAGGATCATTTAGTGGGTCCTCTGCGTCTAAAATTTTTGATGATGTGGTCATTTCTAATTGGCCAAAGGTATTGGTGACATGTTAGGGTTGCTAGTGTGTTTGACACTAGGGATGAGGTGGGGTTTTTCACCTGCTGACATGTCCAACTTGGCATTTCTTTTTTTGTCGAAGGTTTTTAAAAGCAAACAGTGGGGCCAGAGTTTTATTAAAATGTAGTGATCATCTGATCAAAGTGCATCAACGGTTGTCATTATATCTTGAGATGGTTTTTCTGACAGCTTTTGGTTAGCGCTTTAGCGACGAGGTGACACCTGTCCGCTTCGGGTAGAGTAAAGTTAAGTTATGTTTTTTCCCACATGATTAAATTGAAATGTTCTCATTGGTTGAGAAATAACTTAAGGAAAAGTAGTACAAGGACTTGCTGATAGATTTTCCAACTGTTCGATGCACCGAAAAAGAAATGAATCGATGGCTTAAATTCAAATGTTTGCTTAGTGACATTTTTCGCATCCTGTGAGTAACTGAGGCCGCCAACTTTCAGTAATGGTGGATTTAATGTGTTACGTGCGGATGAATTATAAGTAGTTGGTGACATTATACATCATAATTCAATCATTATTTCTCTTTACCGTAAGTTCTCTGGTGATTTATTTTTCTCTCTCGGGTTGATTTCAAGCGAGGAATTTGCAAGTGCCTGGTAGGTCTAATTTTCTGAATTTAAAGAATTGCTTGAAGTCTATGAAGAATTTGCAAGGAAGTTTCTATTTCCAATTGATCATGTTTAGGGTTTTCTTGAGTATTCATATTTTGTTTTATAAAGCCCTATTTTCAAAATGCCACCAAAAAGGAATTTGTCTGGTCAGACAGAGTATAGCAAGAGAGGGGTTTTCAAAGATTTGATGCAATTACTCCCGCATTTTGATAATGGGGCAGCAAGGATGAAATAACTTGTCCCAAGAAACCCTAGGGATGCTGTGGCTGAGACACTCCATGACAGAGGTAACTAGATGAGAGATGCCAGAGTGGGAGAGAAGCATAATGGTCTTATTTTATTCAGAGCAACTTATTCACAAAGAAATTCTTGTGCCCCCCTCAGTAATATATGGCAATTTGATGTTGGGAGGTTAATATGCCCTGGTTTTTTCATGGACACTGAGTTATTGATTCAAATTGCCAAGTGCTATGATCCTATGACAAGGTGTGTCAAGGATGTCAATGGAAAGAACCTAATTAGCATTACAAAGGATGAGATTAGGGAGGTTTTTTCATTGAATGACCCTTCTGTTGGGTTGGACAAGATAGATTTTAAAGATTTTATTGAGATATATGAGGTACAGAAGGATATTTTGAGAACAGGGCCTCTAAGGGATTTCATTGATCAAATTGGATCAATGTGTGTTATAAGTGCAAGCACCCTAGAGCCTTTTAGGCTAGATTTGTTTAGTAAAAGAGCACAAGAATTTTATAAGTCTCTTACTCTAATTCTAGGGCATGATGAAGCAACTCATATGTGAATCCCATACATGTTCATGATGGTACAAACACTGCACCCCCAGCTAGCACTAATTTTTGATTTTGCATCTCATCTTGCTGATTTGCTCCATAAGGGATTACAGGGAATCAAGGACATGAAGGTTAGTAGGCCTTTTGGGTGGTACTCAATGCTTATGCACATGTTCCTATACAAAGGTGAGCAGTTCTTCAGCTCAACAATAAATATTGTGAAATAGAGAAATGGAGAAATCCTCCCAGTCAAGTTGTGAACCACAACTCTATCATGGGACAGGATGGATGCTAGCTATATTGCTTTTGATAGGGATTTTCCTTCTAGACTTAGAAATTTTTTATTCTTTGATAATCCTAGAATCCCAAGGGAGCTATTGAGACTGATTAGACCAAAGGAATATTGCCAAGACATCAACATTGTCCATAATTTTGGGGATATAATCTTATATCCAATTTCCATAGTTTTCAGAGTGTATGGTTGCAAGGTAGCACCTTATATTTTACCTTATCAAGTCCCATTGAAGTTGGGATATCCAGAGATTTTGAGACAAATTGGTGACTTGTAGGAGTCTACTCTCACTTTTAAGTGAAGGGGAACTTTCTTCCCAGACATAATTGTTGCACACTAATATGTGATTACTAAAGGAGGATGGGTGCACTTAAATAAGGTCTTGCAACCCTACAGAATGTCCAAAGTAGTGGTGAGGTGTGCAGACATAAAGGGTTTTCTTTCAGGAATGTTCAGAGACAAGATTAGGTGTGCTCTTATAGAGCATCGGTTCAACTTCCATGAGGACATAGTAAGAAATGAGTTTGACCTCCAAACTCAAGAGATTAAGAAAGAAAAATGGGTTGTCTACAAGACAACTGCAGACTTTATAAGAAATTTTGATAAGGCCTATGACCCATTTAAAGGTTTTGAACCATGGGCTAGAAAAGTGGATGCCCTTGTAGAGCATTTTGAAGGCATCATGCATGCTGTAAATGAGAAGAAGGTTGCAGTAAGTAGGACATACCCTGAATTGGCTAAAAACATTTTGATCTAGCCTAGATATATGAAGTTGACTCCAAAGGGAGTTTATACAATGGAGAAAAGGAGTGGGTACACTATTCTCTTACCACCACAAAAAAGAAATGAGGATATTCCCTCCACTTCTAAAGGGAAAAGGCCCATGGATGATCTAGCAATGCAAGGACCCTCTCCTAAGAGGCATAAACAAGAAGAAGTAAGGCCAGGGGAGGAGGCTTATTCCCCTTCTCAGTCCCCCAGCTAGTTAGATGAACATGGGGTTGCAGACCAATTGATACAAATGAGGAATGAGGGAGACATCTTGGTTTCCAATGATGAATTGCGAGAAGGGATGCCTGAGGCACCTAAAGAGGTGGCCATGGATCTTACTGCTGATGAATTTGAGGGTAAATAATTGGACCCTATCTTGAAGCAAGCTAGTGATTCTTTTCTTGCTGATGATAAGTTTGTTAAAACTAGGGCATTCTCCCATTTCCTATGGAGAATGAAAATAAACCAATACAAGGAGATTTGTGAAAAGAAAAAGGAAGAACATCCTGATAAAGACATAGCAGAAACTGAAAATGAAACCAAGGCAAAAATGGCCAAATAGTTTTAAAAGATTACTCCTGAAGAAGGAAGGGCCATGGTTCATACTGCAGGGGTGCTGATTCTACCAGAGTGGGACATTGTTGATGCAATTGTCTTTGATCAGATCAGAAAGAGTAAGGTAAAGACTCTTGCTACAATAGAGCAAGACAAATAGGCTGCTAGGGGAACTGTCTTTTCTAATGATCATGCAGCCTTAGTAATGTGGTCCTTAAAGAGGGAAGAAGATAGAGGAAGAAAATAAGCTCTCTCTATAGGGTATACAGGCAGTTTATTAGTGCAAAGAATAGGAGAGACATCTGGTGTAGAGGCATCAAATTTGATTTTGGAGACTGCTAAATTCAATGTTAGTGTGGTAGAAAAGGATGCCAGAGAGAAAGAAGAGCTTAGGATCAAATTTGAATTAGTCCTTAAATCTTACAATGAGCTCAACATTGAGCTAATTTAGAAGGACAAATTGATTGCATAGTTGTCAGGGCCCTTAGATCATAGGTCTCCTTAGTTGGTGATTTATGATAGGCCTATAGTGGCTTCAACTTCTAGCCCAAGATTGAGCTATCACCGTTCCCCTACCCAGAGACAAATTTGGATGCAAGGGTTATCTGGGAGAAGAAAAGACTGATAGAAGAAACAAATAAATTGAGGGAAATAAGGGTAGAATTGGAAAAGGAAAAGAATGAAAATATAAAGGCCACAGATTTAGCAAACCAAAAGTATGATGAAAAGATAACAGATGCAATCATGCAGTTTTCTATTGATTTAAAGCCCTCCATTCTCGATAGTCATGCCAGTAAGTTATATTCATTATTTGAAGTCTTGAATAAGGAGAAGGTAGAAATGTCCCCAATTTTGAAGAGGTGGATTGAAAGGTCTCCTAATGTAAAGTTATTTTGTATGCTGTCAAAAGGACAAGAAGACCCTGATCCATTGATTAAGCTAGTGCACCAAGTTATAAAGAAAATGGTACAATATGGGATCCTTTTGGATAGTTTTATCAGAAAATCAAGCATGTTGAAAGCTGAATTGATGCTTTCAAACTATGAACTGGTTCCTACCATTTTCATAGATAAAGGAAAATTTAAAGAAGCACATCAATGGAGAGAAGAAATGGATGGAATTTTATCAGAGAGGGTGACTGGTGTCCTAAGTGACACTTATTCTTTTAGTGGCTCTATCAAGTTGTTAATTAATGCCAAGTGAATGTTTGATGATATTCAGCGGAAGGTCACTCAGATTGAAAGTGAGTGGGAACAATTATCGAAGAAAAAAGTTGAGTTTTCTAGTTTTGATTTCCCAGGCAAAGAGGTGTGTGATAGGTGGAGGTATCGGTACGTACCTCATGTTCAAAAGGTCAATACTCCACCAACTTCCTAGAGCGATAAGATAGATGTTTTTGAGTCTTATAAAATTTGGTAATATATCTAAAGACATTTATTATAGGATGGACAATGAGATGTTGCAGATCAAATTTGTCGAAGAAAGCCAAGGACAATATTGAAGACAAAACGAAAGGTAGCTCATCTTCAAATATCCCAACTGCCTGATCAAATATCCCATCTATTTCATTAATGTATTTATTGTAAATTTTTGGAGGTTGTTGCAAAGGCTTTTAGGTCAAATTTTGTAACCCTAGAATGATCGGTAGCTTGTTGCATTTTCCTTGTATATAAAGGATTTTCCATGATCATTCTAGGCATTGAGAAGTTTAGAAGTTGAAAAGATAGAAATTCTAAAACCCTAACCCTCAATTGAGGATTGTAAAATCTTGTACCATTTTATCAAAGAAATAGAGAAGAAGTACAGGTTGCTGCTATTCTGCAGGCTTTTTGTTCAGAATATGATGTGTGCAATGTTTAAGATTATACTTAATATAGAACTCAAGCCTTTGTCTCTCCTGTGAGTTTATTTAGTAAATTTTTAAGTCTCTTTGAGGTTTATATGTCTGTGTTTAAGCTCTAAGTCTTGATCTAGTATTGGATTAAAAACTGCTTTGAGTTGGATGCATGTTTACTAAATCTATTTAGGGATTTTTCCTATAAGTAGGGAAGACTTGGAGTATTTTATATTTATGTTTCAGGACCAATTATTCTTCAAACACCATTGTACTCATTCTGTCTTTTGATATTTTTCCTAATGAATAAGGCACTGACCTGTGTTTTCTTATCTTATCTTTGTATGGAATGATTGAAATCTTGTAATCTAGAAAACATTAAATCATTACCAGTTATTTCAGTTTTATTTACTTTATATGTTGTCCTACCCAGTGATGGAGAGTCAATGAACAATAGGTTGTTGTTTAGTACTTTCTCACTGTTATCTATTGTAAGATCTAGTATTGAATAAGGAACAGAGTTAAATCTATTGGATCAGGTGTACCCACCTTGGTTTTGTAGAGCCATAAGTGAAGAGGGTAGTCTTGTCCCTATAGTTGGTCCAATTGCTTATAGATTTCCCACATTTGGAATTAACCGCTCCTTAACATCATTCATAAGCATATTGGTATCTCATGGAGTGTAAAATCCTATCCAGGAACTAACATATTGTTTAGGTTTCATGGTGTTTTTTATGAGTCTGGTCAATTGGGAATTCAGTTTGATTTTTAACTAATTCATTCAATAGAAAGAACTAATTTTCAATAATTTAAACTAGAAAAATAATAGTCACACATCTAAAAATAATTTGGTAAGGAACAAAGAAACCTTGTGGGAGAGAAGCAACAATGTCAATGAAGTTGATACAAAATAATTTCTCTGAGATGTTTGTTTTGTGGAAAAAAATATTTATTGTAGACAGTCAAACATAGTTCCTACCCTAAGGAATTGGTAGAGTGTGAAAATTCTCTCTTACTATCTTAGGCACACTTCAAGAGATAATCATAATATGATCATCACAAAGAATGCAATGGCTCCAGTAATGATGTTGTATTATCTGACTCCTAACACTCAGGAAGGCACGATATGGTGAGTGTCTTGGAGAGGTTACTATCTTCCTAGCACTTGGATTATAAAACTTTTGGGGGTGAACCAAGTAGCTCCTATTATAGGGATCATATTAAGGGTCTCCATTTGAATACATTCCTTATGTCTGTGCAAGCATGATTAAGGCCTATAGATCAACAAAGCACCTTAGCACAAATAATCACATAAACATGATTGAGACCATGATGCCCTACTAATATGTTAGGAGAGAATCATGTAGAAGACCAAATGATATCCAACTTCTGAGGCTTTAACCCCAAGAAGAAAATTTGATTAATGTGAGTTGCAGTGGTGGGCTTACACCTTGTTCTCACGTGGGTCATTTCGGCAAGCTTTTTACCTCAATCAATAGGCCCATCTACAAGACAAAATTTAAAAGCATGCATTGGCAACCAAAGGAGTCTAGATTTTTTTATTTTATCTCAATGAGAAAAGAGAATAATCTCTTATCCAATGTTGTTTTCTCCCAAACATATCAAACAATATTGTTCATTCCCAAATTTCATTTCTAAGCATATTATCAAATGAGTCTAGGTTTCTGATTGTCTTATAAAGATAAGAGCATATTCCGCTATCACTTAATAAAATACTACAAGTAAAATACTACAAGTGATAGAAACCCGAGAGTTAAAAACCCAAAATATTCCAAAAAAAAACTTTAAAATATTAAAAATTTAAGCCCTTTTTAACCAATGTGGAGACAAAAGTCTCCAGGAAGAGATGTGAATCTATCTAGGAAACCATTCTAGGACAGAGACACCAATGGGTGATAGTTTCTGGGACCAAAAAAAAATAGAAGAAAATGAGTTTAAATTAGGGATGTGGGTCCCACCGGCCATGCCAAAATATATGTGATTAAAACCTACATGTTAGGATCAAGCTAAAACATGTAAACATTAGGAATAAACAAGATATTCAATATTAATATAACATTTTATGAGCTTTCAAACCAAAACAAAGGCTTCCACCACAACCTCTAATGAGAAAGAAGAAAATGCACCCACGGTTTTCTTTCTTTAAGCTGTTAGAGATGGTTGTGGGTGTGCTCTCCAAACACAATAACCAAATCCCACTTTGATTGAAAATAAATGATGAATGTAAGAAGACTATGTGCAAACTAGATGAAGATGGTATTGAATGAGCTCAAGAACTAGTTATGAAGAACTAGTCTCAAGCATTCAATATGGATGTAAGAAGTAGATATGAACTAAATGCAACTATTTACCATGAATGCAAAAAACTACCAAAAATGTTAGATAAAAATCACTAAATGAAAATAAAATCAACAATCTAGCATAATAACTCTACACACAAATAATTGATGATTTAATCTTGGCAAGGTTCCTATTTATAGGATTTTGGAGGGATGGGGTGAGGTGGATCACATGTGGCATCCACATAGGTGCCACATGAGGGACACATAATCCATGCAAGAATCCAATTTTTCTCACACATGTGTGAGCAACCTAAGATGGCATTGGTCAATGTGTACTTCAAGTAAACATGTGTAAGGAAAAAGTCTATTTTCATAATTTTGAATGTGCAAGAGGTGTCATCAAGTTTGTAAGAAACCTTGTTTATGCTTTTCTAGAATTATTTGAAAATAATTTTTTTTGGAAATTTAGTCAAACATGTGTGAGCAAATTATTAGGACTAATGGGTGTAGGAATCAAAAAATTAGTCTAGTTAACCTTAGTTAATTAGTAAGTAGGTCTATTTGTTGAGAGTGATGTGAGTAGGGTAGGATCTAGGTTCAAATTGAGTATTAATTTGATTAAAAATTAAACAAATCATAGTTTAGAAGAATATTAGAATGTGAGGGGAATTAAATATATTAAAATTTATTTAAAGAGGGATTATATGGAGAGAACGTATTAAAAAAAATTAATACACTTAGGAAAGGGTATTTAAATTAAATTAAAATACTATAGAATAATGAGCCAAATTTAATTAAATGAATCTAATTAAATAAGTAGGAAGAATATACCAAAAATAATTAAATAATTATAATGTTAAGGGATGATTTTAAGCGTCTATAGAAAGGAATGTCAGATTGGTAAGATGGAAAAATCAAGTTTCTTAAGAAATTCTTACTCATGTCTAATGGTAATTTGGAATTAGTTCATATTGATCTTTGTGGTCCTATGAGAATAAAAGGCTATTATGGTGATTGATATTTCATTTTTTTGTTGATGAATACTCAAGAATGATGTCAGTAATGTTTCTAAAATAAAATTTTGATGCATTTAAAATGTTTAAATGTTATAAGGCTAGAGTTGAGAAGGAAATAGGTAAGCATCTTAAATGTTTAAGATCAGATAGAGGAGGTGAATTTATCTCTGAAGAATTTACTGTATTCTGCAATAAGAATGGAATCAAAAGACAAGTATCTATGCTGAGGACTCCACAATAAAATGACATAGCTAAAAGAAGGAACATATCAACAGTTGATTGTGCTAGAACATTGTTGATTGAAAAAGAGGTTGTACAAACATTCTGGAGAGAATTAATTAGTGCTATTGTCTATAGTCTAAACTGAGTACAATTGAAGAAAGGTACTAATAAAACACCTTATGAACTCTAGTATGTGCATACACTAGTTATTATCTAATTTGAAATTTTTTGGAAGTAGGTGTTACATTCTGAAAGATGATAGGAATAGAAAGTTTGACTCTAAAGGAGATGAAGGTATATTCCTAGGATACTTCACAAAGAGAAAATATTATAAATGTCTGAATAAGGCTACTAAAAAAATTGTGCAAAGTACAAATGTGAGGATTAATGAATTTGTAGAAAAAAATGAAGAAGATAGAAAAAAGTAACTATAAGATTATCAAAGATTTGTATATGTACATGATGGAATTTTGAGCACTACACCCGAGTTACAAGAAGAAATGAAAGAGCACGTTGAATCTCCACTAAGAGATGAGAATGATAAAGAATAGTCTACCAAGCCTATTTTAGAAAAATATGTGAGAAGACACCACTCAGTAAGAAAAATCATTAGAGACAAGAATGCAAGAGTCATGAAAAGAAGTAAGTTGAAACACAATACATGTTTGATTTATGAACTTTAGCCTAGATTAGTCAAGGATGTGCTTAGAAATGAAGATTGGGTTAATGCAATAAAATAAGAGATTGATCACATTAAAAAGAACAATACTTGGTCACTAGTACCGAGACCGAAGGATAGAATGTATGGTACAAAATGGATTTTCAGGAATAAACTAAATGAGAATGAAGATGTGATTAGAAATAAAGGAAGATTGGTCTGCAAAGGGTATGGACAAGAAGAAGGTATTGATTGTGGTGAGACATTTTCTTTTGTTGCTAGATTAGAAGGTGTAATAATTTTCTTTCTTATTCTTCTTATAATGGATTCAAAGTTTATCAAATTGATTTTAAGTCTTCATTTTTAAATGGAATTCTTGAAGAAGAATTTTACATTAAACAACCTGAAGAATTTGTTGATGATTATAACAAGGACATGGTATCCAAACTGCACAAGGAATTCTATGGCTTGAAGTAAGTACCCTAGGAATGGTATGAAAGACTACACTCATATTTAATCAAGATTAGATTTCAAAGGAAAAGTGACAACAACAATTTGTATCTAAAATGTGATAGTATTGATAAGATTTTGATTGCTGAAATTTTTGTTGATGATATTATATTTGGAGGAAATGAGTCAATGTCTAAATCATTTGTTGAAGAGATGAGAATGGAATTTGAGATGTCCATGATATGAGAGATAAAATTCTTTATTGGACTACAAATTCAACAAGTTAAAGATGGGATATACATCACATAGTCAAAGTATATCAAGGAGATCCTAAAGACATTCTGTATGGGGGTCTGTGCATGATCATGGTATGCCAAACTAGGCCCTTAAGTGGCAATGAAAATTCAGAAAATCAAGTTTAGGCAAGTTGACATAAAAATTTGAACAAGTTGTAAATATTATATCAAAAATTTGTAAGAAGAGAATCTGTAGAAAATTGAATTTAGGTTCTAAGATACTAGGCCTTTTTTGAAAAACAATTATTCTATATGTTGAAAATTTCAAATTTCAATGTAGTATTACAAAAATTTTAGGAAACAAATAAGAAGTAGGTGTATGTCTGACCACCTTAAACACAATCAAATGATATTTTTTTTTTACAAGATTCTAGATAAAAGTATTAGATTCATGTCTGGATGTGACACATATTTTTTTGTAATTTTTAACTGAGTAAATAATTAATTATCATTTTTCTTCTACAACTTTTCTAGAATACAAAAAATCTTGTGTCTAACCACGTTAACTTAGTCTAAACTTTATCAAATTGAATTTTTTTTATTTTTCTTGAAGTGGGAAAAGCATATAATGTAAAACATGTTTTGGATTTCAAAAATGTTATACAGTTTGAAAGTTGTAGCTATTTTTCAACAAGTCTATCAATAAGGACTACAGAGATAACAACTAGGTGTATGTCTGACCACATTAAACAAAATCAAATGATAATATTTTTTTATAAGATTCTAGATTAAAGTAGTAGACTCATGTCCGGATGTGATGTATATTTTTTTATATTTTTTTTCCAATTAAATAATTAATTATGTTTTTTCTACTACAAATTTTCCTATATATAAAAACTCGCATGTCTAACCACCTTAACTTAGTCTAAACTTCATCAAATTGAAAGAATTGTTTATTATTATTGTATTCGGTGAAGCATAGAATGTGATGTATATTTCAGATTTCAAAAATTTTATATTATTTGAAAGTTATAGTTATTTTTCCAAGAGTCTATCAATCAGAACTTCTTTTTCACATCGCCACTTTTTGGCATACCATGATCCTGCACATACCCATGGAATAGTCAAAACCGGTTGGTACACTGATGACTACTAGTTGTAAATTCTCTGAGGAATATGAGACAAAGGAAGTAAATGAAACACTCTATTGATCAATGGCAGGTAAGCTATAATATGTTGTACATAATAGGCCTAATATTTCTCCTATTGTTGGTATTGTTGCAAGATTTTATGCCAATCCAAAAGAAACACACATGTCTGGAGTCAAAACAATATTTAGATATTTGAAAGAGACTGAAGATTTTGATCTTAAGGTGCATATTAATGCTGATTGGGCTAGAAACATTGAATATAGAAAAAGTACAAGTGGTAGAGCTTTCTTTTTAGGTGAAAGATTAGTGACATGGTTAAGCAAGAAATAATTTTTTTTTTCATAGTCTACTACCAAAGATGAGTATGTTGTTGGAGCTATGATTTGTTCAAACATTGTGAGGATCAAAAAATTACCTTAAGGTATGCAAGAAGAGATTACTAATCCCATTACTATTTACTTTGATAATACTAGTTCTATTAACATATCAATAAATTTGGTGATGCATTCAAAGACAAAGCACATTTCTACCAAGTATCATTACTTGAGAGACCAAGTTCAGGACAAGCATGTGATATTGGAGTATGTGAATTCAATGGAGTAGATAGTTGACATATTTACCAAACCACTATCGAAAGATGCTTTTGAGTATCGCAGAGGTAAATTAGGGGTTCTTCCCCTATCCAATATGTTGGTAGTTCCCTTTGATCTTCAACTTTCAGATTTATACTATGCTGGATAACTTTAATACAACTTTGACTCTATCACCACTCCAAAGTCTACAAGGAAGAGGGTCAATTAACAAGGATCAAAAGAGATCCTCCTACACTTCGAGCCTTAATGCTCAGGTGGGTATACCCTTGATTCACTTCTTGAAAGGAATCACTAAATGTTATACCAATATACTCTTTACTAACTGATTTAAAGATTTGATCATTTGAATTTGTGTGTGTGTGATTGAAGATGATGGACTGTCTCCAAAGAAAAAATCAGTGCCCTATCCCAAGGCAAAGAATCACTAAATAACATATATCAACCTAAAGCCTTAACTCAAATACACATGAACTCAGAGTAAGTGCTTTGCCTATTACTCCACTCACTCCCAAACATGATCATCAAATTCCAATCTAACAATGAACTCACTGAAATCACCCTAAAGTCTTTAATCCTAACTTTGGTAGGAACTCCAAGATAATCTCACAATACTCTTTGTTTACCATATGCTAATCCACTTTGTGACCTTAACATAGATGAATCAACAATCAAAAAAAGAAGACAATCAAAGATCTGAGACTTGAATTCAAGTGTATTCTCATTAATTTTCAGAATCAATACATTACCAAGACAACAAAATGCCAAAGAAAAAGACCCAAGATCCAGGCTCTCCTTACTTAGTATAATACCATAAACAACAACCAGGGACCAAAAGAATGTTTTTTGGAACCTGTACGAAGTCAAAAATTTTCCAATATATACCCCCTATTCATCTTGGAAACCCAAAATAGGTTGGAACAAGCTACAAATGACTAGGGTTAGGGTTTCAACCACTAAACCCTTTAGAAACGGTCACAAATTTATTACAGGGGAAGAAAGCCAGGCAACCAAGAGAAGATAGACCTTGGATTGATTCCAATCATAACAAATATCACTGAGAAGGTACTGAGAACCACAAAAATATCCAAAATGTCAACCTGTTCGGCCACTTGCAACACGCCTCGAGCACAAAAATTATAGTACAGACCCCCGCAGATGATCATAGAACACCCTGGACCACACTACAATAGCAAGCACCTCCCAACAAATCAAATCTGGCCATGAAAGCATTCAATTTTAGTCCTTCTGGTAGTAGGAGACCCTATGCAAATTCAAATTTGAAATCAAACAGTCATTTCCATGGTGCCAGCAAAAAATTAGTGATCAAAATTTGAATCTCTGTCAACTTTAAGTCATGATCATCCGATCTTTCTATTTCATGGTCTTTAAGTCCTTAACTCAACCAGATACCCTGGGTTTACCTTTAGGGACCACGCGAAAAAAGATTTTTCCTGTTCACAGAAAGAAAACCTAACTCACCACCTAACCTCATGAACTGGCGACCGAAGGCATTCTAACTCATCCTAGCTACATTTGGTGAACTGGTGACCAAAGGCTTTTGTCAGTTCATGAAGAAATTTATCTATTTGCCAAATAGTTTAGCGATCACGTAAATACACACTCGCTGAATTGCCAGCCATTTTAGAATATCGCCATCTCATTTCGTGAATGAGCAAAAAACATTGAAATCTTATCGGGCCGCTAAACAAATTTATCAGGACTGCCAAACCATTAGACCAAACCTGGGCCTACCTTTGATGAAATGAATGGTTGTCTTAAGTTTTCATGGAGCAAAAAGATTCTACCAAAATATAAGACAACTTTTAGATCAAGAATCTTACCCTGCTCTGACAACCATCTGATAGGAAATGAATTCAATGATGGTCTTAAGATCACAAGTGTCAGAGAAAACCCATTAGATTACATATGAATTAGGACCTTTAAGTGACCCAAAAAGTTAACATGAAATTAGAACAAGGCCAGGGTAATACAAAGGGTTTTTCAAAGTAACGGCTAGATTTTGAATTTTTTGCAAGGGTTTCAAAGCCAGGGAAATAAAATTGACTGTAGGAACTGAAGGAAAAGTGCTATAGCCATGAAAAATTATAGGGAAAGACTAGATAAAAGATAGAAAACCTTGGAAATTATTTCAAGTGCTAACAGTGGCTCTGTCTAGGGATGTATGCCTCCTCCAGGCATAGCAAGGACTTAGAATCACTAGTTAAAGCAGACCATCCCACTGGAAAACTTGACAATAGAGAACAACAGGACCAAAAACTTATAGACCAGTAAAAAATAGGACAGGGGCAAGCAACTTATTTATAGAATTTACAAAATGTATAGACCTAACTACTTTTCATGGAGATAAAATGCCTTCAATTGAAGTATTTCTTCAAGAATTGTCCATGAATTGGCAATTCCTGAACTTCACCATTCAACTCTTTCACAATATATGAATCTTGGCCCCATTTCTCATGAATTAGATATGGCCCTAGCTAGATGGGATCAAATTTACCATGTTTTCCTTTATCCTCCAATCTAGCATTCCAAATTAACACCAAATCACTAGGTTCAAACTTTCTGTCAACAGTCTTCTTATCATACAAATTCTTAACCTTTAACTGCAATTTGGCATTCCTTGCAACTGACTCTCTCCTAGTCTCATCCAACCTAATGAGGTCCTCAATTCTTAGTTGCATCTCATCATCTACATCATCATCATATAACTAAATAAATTTATACATTTCCAACAAATTATTTTGAGGCATTCTTGCATGTATTCCATATACAAGGTCAAATGGTGCACAACCAATTGCCCTCTTCACAGTTACCCTATCAGCCCATACAGCTAATGGAAATTTTGAATTCCATGCCCTCTTATTCTTTTCAAGAATCCTCTTTAGGATTTTAATCAAACTCTTATTAGTAGATTCTGCCTGACCATTTCCTTGTGGATGATAAGGTGAGGAATTAGAAATCTGAATTCCTAAACCTTTGCAAAAGTCCTTATATTCAACAGACCTAAAGCACCTGGCATTGTCACTTACTATTCTTTCAGGGCACCCAAACCTTGTAACAATATTGTTTAATAAAAAATTAATTACCACCTTGCTGGTTGCATTTCTTGTAGGTATAGCCTCTACCCACTTTGTAAAGTAATAAGTGGCAACTAAGATCCATGAGTGTCCTCCACTTGACTTGTTTGGTATCTCCCCTATGAAATCAATTCCCCATTGTTGGAAAGGAGCTTGTACTTCTACCGGTCTTAATGGAACATTGCCTAAAAATTTAAGCTTACCAGAGAACCTTTGACAAGCATCACACCTCCTTACCAACCGTTTTGCATCCTTGAAGATTATGGGCCACCAGAATCCTACTCTCAAGATTTTATGAGCAATAGTTTTACCCATATAATTCCCACCACAAACTCCGTCATGCATTTATTTTAACAACTTGTTAGCCTGATCTTCATCCACACATTTCAAAAATATGCAATCTAAATTCTTTCTATACAATTTGCATTTCACAATTACATAATTGATGGCTTGTAATTTTAATGTCCTCTTCTGATTATCATTCATTCCTGCTAGATATTTCATATTCCTTAAGTAATAGATGATATCTTGATACTAGATATAATCATCCATATCACATGTATAATCAATTTCATAATGATTTACCTGATTTGCATCAAGATTGGATTGAGCCATCAATTTTACCAATCCCTATCCTCTAACCAACTTGGTAATTTGGATGTCAACATTGAATTCTTGGATCATATTGATCCATCTGCATCTTCTCCCAGACACCTCTTGCTATGAGAAAATATCCTTCACAACTGCACTTGGCACAAAAGCAATCACAACTGCTCCCATCAAGTAACACCTAAAAGCCTTGATTGCCTTCATAAGTGCATATGCTTGTTTCTCATTTATGTCATACTTCAATTCAGTAGCCTACAAAGATTTATTGAAGAATGCAATAGGCTACTCAAAACCATCCTCATTCTTTTGTAACAAAACTGTAGCAATAGTGTGAAAAGATACAAAAGAAAAGATGTGCATTGGGACATTATAATTAGGTACCTTAAGCACTGGTTCATCTTTGATAGCCTACTTTATATTTTTGAAAGCCTCATCAGGCTCACCCTCCCAATTGATTGCAGATCCCTTCTTCAACATCTTAGAAATAGGTCTAGTAACCTCTGCAAAATTTGTCACAAACCTCCTTAAGAAATTAACCTAACCAAAGAAGGACTGAATCCCTTTAACATTCTTTGGTCTCTAAATTCTATCAATAGTTGTTACCCTCTCAAGGTCAATTCTAACTCCTTGCTTTCCCACCAAGTGGCCAAGCACCTTACCCTCAATGACACCAAACACACATTTCCTTGGGTTTAATGAAATGCCATATTCCAAAGCCCTTACAAATATTTTCTCTAAATGAATACAGTGGTCTTCTTCCTCCTTGGAATAGGCCATTAAATCATCTTGATAAATAACAAGGAAATCATTAATAAAATTTGAAAAGGCAACATCCATTGCCCTTTGAAAAGTAGCACCAGCATTTGTGAGACCAAAAGGCATTCTCACATAAACATATGTCCCCCAAGGTGTAGTGAAAGCTATCTTGAATTGCTCTAATTCTTTGAAAATTACCTAATTGTAACCAGAGAAACCATCCATAATAGACATCAATTTAGATCTGGTTACCCTCTGCAATATAGCTTCCATATTGGGCAGACAATAATTATCCTTTAATGAGCTGATGTTCAAATTCCTGAAGTCCACACAAAGCCTGATGTCACCATTCTTCTTTCTCACAGGAACAAGGTTTGACACCCAAGAAGAGTGCCTTATAGGCTTGATAATTCTAGCATCTCTCAGCTTCATTAACTCTTCTTGCATCTTGGGTGCCAAAGTAGGATTAATAGGCCTTTGTTTTTTACGGAAAGGTTTAGCATCTTCTTTCAATGGAATGATATGCTGAAATAAATCTTCTCTATAAACCTTTAGGTCATCATATGACCATGCAAAAACATGCCTGAATTTTCTTAACAATTCAATCAAAGATTTCTTTACCTTTTGAGATATATCTCTACCAATTTATACTTTCTTAGGTGCTTCATGTGTTCCAAGATTTATCTCCTCTATATTAGCATGATCTTCTCTTTTGATATTCTTTTGAACTCTATCTTGGTTATCAAAGATAGTCTCCAAAACAACAAGCCCCTTGGGCACCTTGTTAGTTTTAAGCTGAATGAACTCATTGCCAAAGACAACCTCCCTTCCTCCTACTGACTCAACCAAGGTAGAACAATCAAATTCCTGACCATGATATTAATCTTCACAACTCATAAACTTCAAGATATCATTATCATCATCAAAAACTTGCCAATTTTCAATATTATCTGGTATACTAGGCCTAGCCTAAATTTCAACTTTAGAGATACTAGCAAAAGTAATATCAATGGGATTGATTGCAATATTGGCTAACAAGTCAGCCATCTTATTGTTACTCCTATCCTTCCACTCAATATTGAAGGCATCAAAATGTTCAATCAAATCCCAAATTGCATTCCTATATTGTTTTAACCTTTTGTTCTTGGAAACATATACTGACCTGACTTGGGACACCACTAACTCAGAATCACCAACAACACTTATGCACTTAATACCATGTTTTTGTGCCAACCTCAGTCCTAGCAACAATGCCTCATATTCTACTATATTGTTGGTACAAAAGAAATTTAATGTGAAAGAAAATTTGTAGGTATTTCCATTAGGAGAAATAAGTAAAATACCTGCTCCTATTCTATCCTTGCAATTTGCACCATCAAAGTACATTACCCACAAATCACCCTTCATAGAATCAACACTTACCTCAACAGAGATAGGTGACAAAATAGGTTCATTTTCAAATATAGGGATCTCTGCCCTAAACGCATTACTATCAATATCCACAAAACATGTATTCTTATTATCAATATTCATCTCAATCATGTGGCATACTCTTGGCTCTCGATGAATCTTGACAAACTAGTCATCAATCTTGAAAGTGGCATAGGATAGATCACACTGCAAACTCCCACCCATGGCAGCACTCCACCTTCTAGATAGTAGCATCCCATAATGAGGAGGGATGTCCAACACCAAAACACTCATTGTTAACTCTTTCTCTGGATATGCTGCTAACCTATATGGCATTGCATTGATAGTCCCAATAACTGGTACCTCCCTCTGATCCATTGCACAACATCTACCTTGAACTGTATTAACTTTAAGGCCCAACTTCTCCATGATTTTAAAAGGCATAACAATATTAGAGGCACCACTATCAATCATACAATTTCTTAGCTTCATTCCATTCACAAGAACACTTAAAAAGAATGGATCAATGTTTTCAAGGTTGGCATTAACAGAACTATCCAAATATATAGGAGGAATTTGAGATACAATTCCCCAAGTAGCAACACTTTTCAAAGTCTTATCTTGAGATCCATTGCATGCAACATCATTATTATGAACATTATCTACCCATGCAATAGCTCTATCTTTGTGTGCAGGGATCCTCAACAATTTTGACAATGGAACCTTAACTATAATTTGGAACAATACAGATAACATATCAACAGGAGCAGAAGAAGGAATCTCAATCTACACTACCTTAGTATCCTTTTGCTTATCTAATACATTAGGTGTATTGACCACCCTCATTTTTTCAACTCTAGCCATTGTATTAACTGGCTTCTCTGTCTTATTAGAAAATCTTTCAACTCTAGCTCCTTTAGGCTCACAACTCTTACCTTTTACATTCTTTAATTTCACCATGTGATCACCTTTTGATTTGTTCTCATTAGGCTCTCCGGAGTTGGTACTCTTTATAAACATTCCTATAGCTTTCTCCTTTGTATTTCTTGCAACCATGCCTCTATTTTGCACTTGGGAAATCATTTTTGTAGTAATCCTATCCATCTCTTCTCTAGAAGGTCTCCTTAAGTTTACTGGCTCAGAAGAAGGGTTCATGTTACACGCCTTCTTATCAATATCTTCACTATCAGAAAAAACCTCTTGATGAAAAAGGGTCTGATTGTGTCTCTTCACATTTACATCTTCTTCTTCATCAAAATCAGAATCATCTTCATATCCTAGATATGAAGTATCCATCTTTGATCCAACATCATCTTGATCTTCTTCTTGATCTATCTCCTCACTGCCACAATGTTGATTTGCAGCCATAAAATGTGCAACCACACAATGCTCTATAGAATGAGGGGACTGGCATGCAACACACCAAGGTATGTCCTCCATGACATTTATTGAAGACCTTTGTAGAGGGTCAGGGATTCCTTTGTCATTGTTATTCCTTGCAGCAGGGACAATAGGCTTGCCATCCTTCCATTGGGTGTTGTAGCGGTAGTTTTGCAGTCTATTCTGCTTATTGAAATTGTTGTTGAACTGAGACCTTTCATTGGTAGGAGCACTGATGTTCCTATTTGTAGGTGCCTTCAAATCCTTTAATGCATTGAGCACTTTATCCAATTTATATTCTTCTTGCCCCCTAGTTCCAACATTCTTATCACTTTCCTTTTTATACCTTTTATCCCTAAACAACTTAGGGTCATCTCTCTTCCCACCCAACTTCCCTGATATCTTCATGTTGTTCTCAATATTGACAGAAACCCTAAAAGAATCTCTAAGAGTTCTTGGTTCTTTTTCCCTCAAAAAATATCCCATCTTTCCATCAAATGCATTGAAGTAGGTAGTTAGATAGACATTTTCATCTAACCACATAACTTGGAACAACTTATGCATACCCTTATGAAATCTCATGTTGAATTTAGCTGGAGATTCATTTTGATTTTTCCTTATGGTATTGAATTCATTCAACATGAAACTAGCATTAGGCCTATGACCATACTACTCTTTAAAACATCTCTCAAAGGAATCCCAAGTATCAATACACTTATCAGGAAGTCTCTTAAACCAATCTCTAGCATCCTCCATTAGAGATTGAACAAACAATTTCATGACTACATCCTCATGCTCTACCTCATAATCATTAAGCATATCAACAAATAACCTAAGATACTCCTCACAACTAATAGCATTATTACTAGAAAATTGAGGTACCTTATCTCTTATATCATTTGGAAAAGCATTCGGGTAGCCAGGAATTCCATCAAAACTAATTTGCCTATAGCCTTCTAATTGCATAGGTCTTCTTTGAAAACTTGAACTAGTGTTAACCCTAGGATCAACATTTGCATTTACATTTCCATCTAATTGTGCATTTGACTATTGTCTAGGATCAGCACCTATCCTAGCAGACGAAGAAGGAATTAAACTAGTAGTAGCATTACTAAGTGGAATAGTAGTAGTCATAGATGGCATACCTAGTTCAGTAGTAGATGGACCAAGAGCATTAGCTGATGAAGCCTTCAAGAACTGGATCTTTCTTCTCTTTTCTTCAATGAAAGCTTCAATTTCAACCTTTTCTAATTCTCTTGCAAGATCCTCATCTTCTTTTCTTCTTCTTTCTATCTATGTGTCCTTATTTAAATTGGGTGGTGGGACCCCTAGTATTGTCAATGATCTGCTTGTTTGATGTCCCACCATCTTTTGCTTTCCTTTCTCACCAATGGCAATAGCAAGCCTAGTGATCTCACGCTCATCTCTATCTTTAGGGAGGGAAGCATAACTTTGAACCTGTCTCACCACAGGGCCCTCCTTATCAAATTCATGATCTTACATCAAGCATTCCTTCTCACTTCTTAGAGCTTCAAGATCACCAAAAACATCATGTTGCAAAGTCTTAGGAGTAGAAGCAAGAATCTTGTTTCTCTCCTTCATTTCATTAATATTTCTAAGGAGAGACTATCTTTCTATTAGAGCATTCACCTTTTCAGCTTCTCTCTCCTCTTGTAACCTCTTATATATGGCATCCTTCTCTACCAACTGCAACCTTAGTGCATTTAAATCATCCGGGTCTACCATAATGTCATCAGTACCTGATGACACATCCATATCAGTAAGATTTTGATATGGGAAATGGACTTGCTGTAGTCTCATGGGTTCTCTTCTAAAATTATCTTCATCAAGATCTAAATCAATCTCCAAAACCATCTCTCTGGCTTGTTCATCCTGACCTATAGGCAATGGACCCTTGTCTTGAAATACAGCCTCTGGGGTATCATAAAATTTATCTTCAAAGTGACCACTATTTGATCTAGAAACTCTGTCTTGTGAACCTTCATCACTTGAGGAAACATGTGGTTCTCTTCCTCTAGTATTTATTTGTTCTCTTATGGGAGCACTATTAGACTCACCATTCCTTCTAATCCAACTCTTCTTCTCCTATCTAGGCAATTGTTCCACAGTGACCTCTAGATTCTTTCTGACAAAGGACCTAGTATTCCTCCTCTTGTCCATGATTTGTAGTATGACACTCGTTCTAACCTCTTTTGAGTTGCCACCCATGAAGTGGGAAATCTTTAACTAAATATAGATAGGAAAACAAGAGTGCACTTTGCAAACTTTATCTCTAGACTCTCCCCAGTAGAGTCACCATTTTGTTGGTAGTTCCCTTTGATCTTCAACTTGTAGATTTATACTTTGATGGATAACTTTAATACAACTTTGACTCTATCACCACTCCAAAGTCTACAAGGAAGAAGACCAATTAACAAGGATCAAAAGAGATCCTCCTACACTTTGAGCCTTAATGCTCAGGCGGGTATACCCTTGATTCACTTCTTGAAAGGAATCTCTAAATGTTATACAAATATACTCTTTACTAACTGATTTAAAGATTTGATCATTTGAATTTGTGTGTGTTTGATTGAAGATAATGGACTACCTCCAAAGAACAGATCAGTGAACTATCCTAGGGCAAAGACTCACTAAATAACATATATCAACCTAAAGCCTTAACTCAAATACACATGAACTCAAAGTAAGTACTTTGCCTATTACTCCCCTCACTCCCGAACATAATCATCAAATTCCAATCTAACAATGAACTCACTGAAATCACCCTAAAGGCTTTAATCCTAACTTTGTTAGGAACTCCAAGCTGATCTCAAAATACTCTTTGTTTACCATATGCTAATCCACTTTGTGACCTTAACATATATGAATCCATAATCAGAAAAAGAAGACAATCAAAGATCTGAGATAGGAATTCAAGTGTATTCTCATTAATTTTTAGAATCAATACATTACCAAGACAAAAAAATGCCAAAGAAACAGAGCCAAGAGCCAGGCTCTCCTTACTCTAAATAATACCATAAAAAACAACCAGGGACCAAAAGAATGTTTTTTGGAACTTGTACTAAGTCAAAAATTCTACAATATATACCCCCTAGTCATCTTGGAAACCCAAAATAGGTTGCAACAATCTACAAATGACTAGGGTTAGGGTTTCAACCACTAAACCCTTTAGAAATGGTCACAAATTTATTACAGGGGAAGAAACCCAGGCAACTAGGAGAAGAAAAACCCCGAATTGATTCCAATCAAGACAAATCTCACTGAGAAGGTACTGAGAACCACAAAAATATCCAAAATGTCAACCTATTCGGCCACCTACAACATGCCTCGAGCATAAAAGTTACAGTACAGACCCCCGCAGATGATCATAGAACACCCTGGACCACACTGCAACAGCAAGTGCCACCAAAAAAATCAAATCCAGCCATGAAAGCATTTAATTTTAGTCCTTCTAGTTGCAGGAGACCCTCTGCAAATTCAAATTTGAAATCAAATGGTCATTTCCATGGCGCCAACAACAAATCAGTGGTCAAAATTTGAATCTCAATCAACTTTAAGTCCTGATCATCTAATCTTTCTATTTCATGGTCTATAAGTCCTTAACTCAACCAGATACCCCGGGCTTACCTTTAGCGACCACACGACAAAGCTTTTTCCTATTCATAGAAAGAAAACCTAACTCACCACCTAACCCCGTGAACTAGTGACTAAAGGCATTCTAACTCATCCCAGCTACATCTAGTGAACTGGCGACCAAAGGCTTTCATTAGTTCGTGAAGAACTTTATCTATCTACCAAATAGTTTAGCGATCATGCGAATACACACTCGCTGAATTGCTAGTCATTTTAGAATATTTCCATCTCATTTCATGAATGAGCGAAGAGTACTGAAATCTTATCAGGCCGCTAAACAAATTTATCAGGACTGCCAAACCATTAGACCAAACCTGGGCCCACCTTTGATGAAATCAATGACTATCTTAAGTTCACATGGAGCAGAAAGATTCTATTAGAATATAAGACAACCGTTAGATCAAGAATCTTACCCTACTCTAACAACCATCTGACAGGAAATGAAATCAATAGTGGTCTTAAGATTGCAAGTGTCAGAGAAAACCCTTCAGATTACATGCCGACCGTTGATGCTCTATCATTGTCAGAACCCACTGAGCCTTGAAATACGTTGCCCCACTAACAACATACCTAGCCACTCACCCGTGGACCAATCATAGCTTGCCATATTAGCATGCTTGGCATGTGGACCTGCCACACTTTATCCTCTCTGAGAAAGATTGAATCGACGGTCGGTGCATGATCTTAAGCCTCTGATAGATCCCATAAGATCATGCACCCATCATCGATTTTCTGACAATGTCAGGACCCTCTGACACATCTGAAAACTAGGTCCCACTGAAAACTACCACTATGTTATTACATGGACCAATCAAAGACTGCCAACTATTCTTACATTTTATTTTGGACCCACCGAGAACATTATACCACCTGGAAGATCAGACAGCTGGCGCAAGATTTGAAAGGCTCAAAAGATTCTATGCACTTACACACCAACCGTCGATTAGGAATTATCTGATTGAGATACTGGGCCCACTATGCATTATAGGATATCTTGATGAATGAGAGACCACCAACTGTGCCTTCGTGGAAGTGGACCCGCCTGCATTAAAAGGGTTACGTCATGAAAATGAATCAATGATTGTCATAAGAGTGCAAGCCTTTGACAAAACCATTGCACTTTAGCAACAACCATTGGATCAAGATGGTGTTAGAAGGTTGGGCCTAGGAAAGATTTAAGCTGAAACATAGAAAAAATTAATTGCTGAGACTTAGGCTTTTAAGGAAAAATTTAGGTGCAGAGGACTTAGGAAAATTAAAGGCCACCGAGGGTATAAAACCTTTAGTCGTGAGATTGCGTAACATGAAAAAAGTTCACGTGATCATGTGATAAAGGGGATAATGATTAAGCACATGCGAATTAGGACCTTTAAGTGACCCAAAAAGTTAACTTGAAATTAGAACAAGGCCAGGGTAATACAAAGGGTTTTTCAAAGTAACGGCTAGATTTTGAATTTTTGCAAGGGTTTCAAAGCCAGGGAAATAAAATTGACTACAGGAACCAAAGGAAAAGTGCTATAGCGATGAAAAATTATAGGGAAAGACTAGATAAAAGACAAAAAGCCATGGAAATTCTTTCAAGTGCTAACACAATATTCAATAAGGAAAGATGTATGCTGCATTAATTCAAAGTTTCTTTAGAATATCTATTTTGTGATTTGATGCTAGTGTTCACTCTTTGGGTGATGCCCAAAGTTGTGAAAGATGTTAATGTATGCAATGAGAAATCAATACATTTGAGGTATGATTAACAGCTTGAACAAATTTTTTAGGAGTATGTGTCTTTGGCATTATTTTCAAAGAGGGAGAAGATTGCTAAAGATTGATAAGAGGGAGAAGATCTATTGAAGGAGAAGATTTCAATTGATGACTACAATTGATAGAGGGAGAATATGTATAGATTGAGAT
Source organism: Chamaecyparis obtusa (assembly GCA_027943335.1). Lineage (NCBI taxonomy): Eukaryota > Viridiplantae > Streptophyta > Pinopsida > Cupressales > Cupressaceae > Chamaecyparis > Chamaecyparis obtusa. The sequence goes on along the minus strand of BSBK01004194.1, from coordinate 104,973 downwards.
CAAGAAAAGAAGAAATGAGAAGATAAAGCTCAGAGGGATTAAACGACTTAGACAAGTCAATAAGTGTTGTCATCAATGTCAAAGAGGGAGATTGTTACTATAATTGATGGTGATGATGATGAAGATTGACTAAGATTAGAGGTATACAAGATTGTAATATGATTAGATCCGTTAGTATCTTTTGATTAGTGTCAAGAAATTGATTTCTGATTTATATTAAGTTACCATATCATTCGGAGTATGATATAAGTTGAGTAAGTTAAAGAAGAAGAAGAACTGAAACATTGTGAAGATGAAGAACATAATTGCATAACTGATATAGATTATACTATGTTAAGGTTATGTTGATATAATTATTTTCTACCAAACATTTGATTAGATCAAATTGGTAAATAAGATTAGTCAAGTTGGTAAGAAAAATAGTTTCGTTACCAAGAAGAAAAAAGGCATTTGATAAAAGGAAAGTAGGTTTTGGTAAAGAGAAAGGAAATCAAGACACTGAGAAGAAGGTTTTAGGCAATGAGAGAAGTTAACCTAAATTCAATTGAAAGAAAAAAAATTTCCATCAAGTAAGGAACATAAATTAATAACAAGGATTAGAATGACATTTAATGTTGAGCTATGATGAGCTTGAAGATTATGATGATGAGGAAGAGTTAGTTAGAGAGATATACAATCAATAAAATTCAAGGTGATGATCTATGGTATAGATCTAAGAGGAAAAAAGATAAGGTACAAGTTCCAAGAAAGTTGAATTTCTGAGGTGATGATAAAAATTTTAACTAAGATCTCAATTCATTGAATAAGTTTGTGAGGTTGATCAGAGGCTGAGATTAACCAAAGGAAAATGTAATAAAGGAGATTGAGAGGAAAAAAATAGTCTATATAAATGATTTTTTATGAACAAAAGGATGGCACGTTGAAGGGTTGATGATTATGCAAAAGATAGTTGTAGATTTACAAGTCAATTTATTCACTTTTCCAAAACTCATTAACATTTGTAACTAAAAAAATATCTTAATCGAGTGGAACTAATAGTCTTATTTGTAAATTCTTTCAAAAGGTGACATTATAAAAGAGTGTTTGAAGACCTTTAACTAGGACACTCCTAATAGGGTCAAGATCATAACAGATCTAAGGTAAATCCCCTAACCTGGTCACATTTAACAATGTGTATTCTAATCTTTAACCAGATTGGCTTTTAACCTAGCATACTTTAGAAGAGTATTTCTTTAGTAGGTGACAATTCCCATAGTGGTTTTTCCCAAATTGAGTTTCCACATTAAATACTGGTGTTATATATGTTGAAGATTTACTGAGAATGTTTTTGATTAAGTAAAATAGGTTTTACAGGGCTCTTGAAACCCACAACAAAATAAAAGTCTTGAGAATGTCAAATAAACCAACCAAAGTAAAACACCCGAAAGTAGCAAGGATAGGCCACCATAGGACTGAACATGAAAAAGTGGAGAAGTAATGCAAAAATAGGGAAAATAGTTATGCTAAGCTCCTGAGCATAACCATCACATTATTTTTGAGGGCTTCCATCAGTTGAACCATATCTTTAACATTCTACACTTGGGAGTCTTGCAGATCATTCTCCCTATTCTTCCTAGTTCTTGCCCTGGTTCTCTTCCCTAGTCCTTCCATCTACTCCTTGTCTTCCTTCTTAGTCCTCAGATCAGTCTTGGAATTCATATTTTCTTCCATATTTTTTATCAAAAGTTTCAGATTTTTGTTGGAAGTCTTAAGGATATTAAAATTTTTCTCTGTCACTCCCTTAAGGGTCTTTTCCAAACTAATCATTTTGAACTCCATGTTCTTGACCCTAGTTTTCAAGCTAGGAGAGTTCTCTATTATCTTATCCATATTGCCTAGACCCTAAATTTTTGCCTTGATGTCCTCTATCCTATGGTAGAGCCACTTAAAAGACTGAAACTAGTCCAGCATGTTGTTTTTGGTATTGTTGAGAAAATCCATGTCTATCTCCCTAGCTTTGTCACTAAGAACAACCAAAGAAGGGTCAATCAATTCTTCCTTATGGACTTTTCCATCTTTTTCCTCTAGAATCTATGGATAGACAACTTCCTTGATAATGCCCATACGCACAGTGTTACTATTAAAATTTCTCCAAACCTTTTTTCCCCTACCAGTGTCCTGACTAAGATAATCCTCCCCAGAAGTTTATTTTGTCTCATCAATCCTTATGAGTGATTGATTGGTGCCCTTGTCATCTATTCCTTCAGTCTCAAGGGCTTGAGTTTCCATCTTAGTACTTGGGGATTAGGGAGGGGGGAATTTTTCCTTTTTGATGGTGATGTCGACTAACAGGTGGCCAGAGAGGTCCTGCATAGGTTTGGGAGAACCCTCTATTTCCTATTCCTGCTTTCTCGCTAGATCCAAAATAGGGTTTCCCACATCTACTTCTAAAACCATTTCTTCCTCCTTTTCATTATATTCTTCCTCCGAATTAGAAACCTTCATGTCCTACTTTTTGGAGGGGAATTCTCTTTTGATGACTTTCAGAGGCCATTTCTTGGAAGGAGAGCCCTTGCCTAGATTCTTGACCTCAACCTCCTCACTGTCATCCCAAGGGATGCCCACAGAAGAGCTAGAGGGGACATAGCTCAACCTAGAGTTATCACTTATAGCCTTGCTAGCCCTAATTTCCTTGCCCAAGATTTGGGTTTTAAAGAATTCATATAGCAGAAGGATAAGTCTTTCATGTAGGGTAGGATTTGCAATTTTCTTATCTCTAAAATTAGTTATATTCTTATTCATAGAAGATAGGAGATAATACGGAATGGAAATTTTGACATCATGCCTCAAATGATTAAGCAAGATGAAGTGATAAGTTTGGATTCTATCAAACCTGGTGTCGATGGTAATGTAGTAGCAAAGAGCCCTCAGAACATACTACCAGTGCATCTTTAGACTCCTGGGGAGGTAGTAGGTGCCCACTTTGATAATGGCATTCATCTCTGTATCATCCCTTGTGAACTTTTTGATAGTGATATCAAAATTTTTTTGGTCTCTGTAGAATTTTTTCTCAGCAGTAGGAATGTCGGTGACCATCAAAATGACTTCCTCCATAATAGTGAACATCTTGCCATCAATCTCCACTGACCCATCTTGCCAATTTTTGACGAAGATGTTGGTGATGTCCTTCCTATATCCATGGAGGCGTTCAATAAATGTGGTTACCTCCCCTTTCTGTAAAACATTGCAAATTTTTGTTCTCTTCTTCCATTTTTCACTATCGCCTTCGGGCCCCCTTCTTAACCTTTCCCCCACCATGACTATCGAGATGGCTCTGGTAAACTACTGGTTTTGCCAAGAATATCTGCTAGCCTTATTTCTAACTTCATCAACTTTCTTACTAAAGGTTTCTTTTTTGAAATGATTGCAAAATGTTAATAAAGTTATTTCTAACTTCATCAGCTTTCTTACTGTGAATGTTATTACTAATTAATAAAGTTAATTTACTATTGTTGGTTGATATTGAAGTGTGTCTAACTGATTTAACACTGATCTGAATCAGAAATTTTTTTTAAGGTATAGATAATCAAGGATTACTAATTCACCCCCTCCCCTCTCTATAATCCAACACTATAAAAAATGAAATTTTGTCATCTGTGTATTCAAATAAATTACATATTTGGAAAGCAGACTTTGAGTACTAAAACTTGTATTACTGATTTTTTTAAATATTCAATCTATGAGTGCTTCTAATATTTAGGTCAAAAAGGATGAATTTTAGAAAAGAGGAATAATGGTTCCACTTTTTAACCGAAAAGTGGACTCAACTCTTTCCTAGAACCCAAGTGCTGTGGAAAAAATATCTCCTTTTCTACACAAATCATTGTCTATATGTCTGCACTGAGATGCATTTCCTCTAAATACTCCACATCTCATCTTAGTGTGTCTAACACCTAACATGCTTTACAAATCAGTAACCAAATCTTGCCCCCCTTTCTCCTTGAAGGGAAAACAATGGTGCCAAGCCCTCTCTTTTCTTCAAGGACACAAATATGCCAAGTCCTCTCTTTTCTCCATGGACAAATAATCCAAGTGCCCTCTTTTCATCATGGACACAAATAAGGTGCTTCTCATGAAGTGAATCATCCCTGCACAAGAAGCTATCTCAGGATGATAGAAAACTCCTACCTTTGTAGCCTTTAGCCTCATGTTATCTCTATGCTATTCTCTAAAGCTCAACTCTCTCATCAATTATTTTACCCCAAGGTTGGTTGTCTTCATCAAATAAGGATTATTCATTTGTATAAACTAAAAAATAAAAAAAGTGTGTTTCACATTGTAGTGAAAGCTATATTTTTCTTCAAGTTTCCATTGGTGAGATCTTAAGCTCATTGAATATAATTCATCTACACATGTCCATTTTTATAAAAATAAAAACCTTTGAATTCTTTTCTAGTTGAAATTATAGAATTTTTTCTAGCAACCAGAGCACATTTATCAACAATTTGATGACCCTTATGAGTTCTACTTCCTTCATCAATTAGAGAAGATATTACAGTTTCCAAGATGGGATTTATTTTGTTCAATGTAAAAACATTATGATCAAAACTCGATGGCATACTGCTCAATAAGATCACCTTGGCATAATCATCATTGAATTTAGAGCTTATACCTCCAAGTTTATTAAGAAAATAATGAAAAACTATTATATGTCGAATGATATTATATCCATCGTTCATATTTAACCTAACTAGTTTTTTTGTTATGGACATTTTGGCACTAGAAGCTTGTGAACTGAACAAAATGTTAATCCTGTCCCATATTTCTTTCAACGTCTTTGATAGATAAATTTGATACAAGTATGCATCTAATAAACCAAGAATAATTAATATAGTGGCCCTAAAATCTTTAGTTATCCATTTTTTTTCTTCATTTGAATCTTTTAGTTTTCTAACAAATCCAGTTACAATATCCCACAAATCTTTTTTAATAAAAATAAATTGTATTTTAATTTTCCATGTGTGAAATTCATATCCTTCAAATTTAGAAATAGTTGGTAATTTCTCCATTTTGATATCCTTGCTACTTCATAAGAGCTAAAACAACTATGAATCTCTATGAAATAAATTAACACACATCTCTAGTTCACATAGACTTAATTTCTTCATCTAAAAAATGAATTAGCTACTTATCCTTCTCGAAATCATATCACTAGTTTAGGATTTCTATAACACAAAGCCATAATAAATAGAAATCATACTTTTGATATGACCTTAAATCTAGCCAATAAAAATTTGACTTAATTATTTCTCAATGTTAATACATATTTGATTACTAAGATGAGAGGGCTGAATCAATAATCAACAAATTCTCTGATTTAAAACTCTTTAAACTTTATGCACCAAAACATTCAACATCAACTACAATGAATAGAAAATTTCAAAGCATGCATCCACAAATAATAAATCACACAATGAAGACATCATATTTTCTCGTGGAAACCCAAATGGGAAAAACCAAGGTGGAAGTTGGTACCCACTAAATCTGTACTCTTCTAGAATATGCATAGTGGAGATCATGTATTAGCACAATTACTCTCTTGGTTGTGATAATCGAATTCACTTTGTAGGAGGTTTTTTATTCCTAATGTATGTAGGATTTGGGTTATAATATCTTCTATTTCACTCTCTCCGATTTTCTTATATACAAGGATATTCTTTAGATTCCCTACCAAGTAAAGAGAAATGTGAAGATAACCGAATTGTAAATTCTACGAAGGGATTTTGAGACTAATTACATGAAAGAATATGAAACCTAAAATTATTATTAACTTGAATCATTGGAATGGTAAATCAAATCAGGTCTAATAATGAAAGACTTGGATAAAGGAGTGTGCTTCAAAATATTTTAATAATTTTATGTGCTATATTTGAATCAATTGTGGTACCCATAGAAGGGAAAAAGAATCTCTCGCATTTTTTAGCTAATGAGATATATTCACCTCTCATTTCACATGAGCATAGGATAAGTTGGTCAACAAACTCTATTTTGGAGCATGATTTCAAGACAAAAGTTTCAATTAGCTATGGTCGAGCCAAGGGAAGGCCAAATGTTAAAGGTAGGGCAAGAAATTTATGTAGAGGCAGAAGAAGAAACCCATTAAATTCAAGTGAAATCTCAAGTAGATGATGCAAGCATAAAATATCAACTTAAAATCACCCTAAAGGAAAAAAGGCATGATAAATCTTAAGTTCAATATCATTATTACAAGAAATATGGGTATTATCATAAATGAATTTGGAAAGAAACAATATGACTCTAGGAAACAAAATGTAAATTTTACTAAAGAAAATAAAAATAGGACAAAATATTCCTAGCTTTTAATGTTGAACAATAAAATGAGAAGGATGTATGGATTTTAGACTTGGGTTGTAGCAATAATGGATTTTAGACTTGGATTTTAAATTTCTTTTCTAGTTTGGATGAGAGTGTAAAATCATATGCCACATTATAGAATGACAATAATGTGTTAGTTTTTTATTAAAGGAGTTTTTTTTTTGATGGGGCCCTAAAACACAGTTATAATCATATTTTAGGAGGGTTAGGAATCAAACAACAACAAACAACTATAAAAAATATAGCAATTTATAACTATAGCTAATAAAAACACAACAATAGTAGTCTAAAATGATCTTAGCAATGACACAAAAGATAAAAAAACTAAAAACTAAATCATTACAACTTATATAATAGGATTTTTAAAGGCTATCTTAACCTTAAAATAAATAAACAATGAGTTTTACTAGGCACCCATAACCTAACTATTGAAATCATAAATGCCCATATGAAGAATCCATAACCTTGGAAGGGTTTTGACAAGCTCTCATAACTTGGAGAATCAAACAAGGGGTTTTGAAAGGCTATCCCAACCTTCAATAGAGGATATTTTCTCTCAAAGAAACCTTCACCATCATCAATGTACTCTACCTCAGTAGAAGATAAAACCACCTCAATAGGAAAGATACATGAAGACAATCTAAGGAGAAAATAAATCTACTTTTCCACACAAAAATCCACCTTAAAAGGAATTCCCTCCACCCCTATACGACACATAGTCAATGAAAAGGACACCATAATATTATAAGGATTCCAACATATTAGAAGGTGGGGAAAGGGAGTTCTTACATCAACATTCAACCACTTGAAAAACTCACACCCCAACACCACCACAAGCACTACCACAAAAAACAATCCATGAGCTACACCAACAAGCACCAACAAGAAAATGAAAGCCCAAGAAATCTAGGGGGATGAAAGGTAGTGAGAATAATAAACCCCACCCTCTAAAAAACCCCACAACCTTATACAACCCAAAACCCTACAACCAAGATCCAAGAACTTTTTAGAGAGAAAAATAGTAGAGAAGAACATACCTAACCAAGAGAGAAGATGTGGAAGGGACCCAACACATAAAAGTCCTTCCTCTTAAAACATTCACCACCAACCCTAAAAAATACCACATCAATCAAGAAGTAATCCATCCTTTCTTCGAGCACAAATAAAGTGCAAAGAACTAATTAAGCATAGAAGAAGGAAATAAAAAGGACTCAAATCATCAAAGTTATATCCATTACAAAAACCATACCCAAAAAGTTCAAACTACACAAAAAAGAAACCAATCACTGAGAAAAAATAGCCACACTACAGGGTGGAAGACCCCAAACATAGGATGAGGGGGTAATACAAGGAAATGCATAGTAAAATCCACTTGCTCAAGGCACAAACATCCAGCCACCCCAAACCACACTTTTCCCAAAGACCACCAAGCACCTACAATGAGAGAGAAAACATTAAAAAACAAAAAAAAATACCTAAAGAAGAATGAAGAATTAAAATAGGTGAAGATAAAAAAAAATGCACTCCCTTAAGAATATTAGCACCAACCAAATTCTCCAATTGAATATACAAGACACTAATTTACCCAACACAAGAAGCCTCCGAATAAACTAGACCACAAAGAAATACGTACCAAAGTTGAAATAAGAGGGATTCAAGGAAGGGATAACCCAACATAGAGAGATGGGGATGAAAGGATAAAAAACATGATATCTCTTCCCCCAAATAAAACCATCCAAAAAAATTTCAAAGAAATTGAGAATGAGGAACCCAAGAACTAGAATTTCAAACTCAAACTCAACACCAAATAAAAAAATTCACTCTCATCTAAAAGAAGAAAACTAAAAATTCAAAAGAGAGACTCATACTTCATGTGTTTAAAATGTTGGAATTATGTTGGATTTTTGAGTTGGATTGTAGAGTTTGATGTTTTGGAGTTTATCATTGATGGAAAATCTATCAAATATAAAAGAATTGATGATATTGATCGATAAAATGAATAGGTAAAGGAAGTTTTAGCTAAGTGTTTCAATTGACGAAAATGAAGATAGTATCAAAGAATGTTTTGAGTAGTGATCAAGTTAGAGGACACTTTTGGAGATGTGATCATTCTAGGTGGTTTGCCAAGGTTAGAGAAGTACATTTCTATAAATGCAACCCTTAACTCAATGATTTGGGTGAGTTGGCATTTTTATGATGTGATAAGTGTGAACTAGTTGTGCTACTGATTGGTTCCTATTGATCAAATGATCAAGGAAGCTAATCTATGGGCTGACATAGGAATATATTTTGGTTTATATATTTTGGGCCAACATGTTAGGTATGATTTTCATGGTTTTCTATGAGTTTTGTCAATTTAGTGAGCCAACTCATAAAACATTTTATAAGTCTTAGACGACTTAAGAAAATTATTATAAAGATGGACTCAATTTTTTTATTTAGTGTTACGATCCTGAGTTGGATCTTGTGATCACATATAGAGGCACTGCGGTGCACTAACATTATGAGATTACAAAGGATCTGGTTAAGAAAAGGAGTTTTTATATTTCCAGATCAAGATATTGTTATTTCCTAACAGTTGCAACAAGTTAAATCCTTTAATAGGGTGGATTATAATAGGTCTTATTGTTAAATCCTTTAAGAAGGTGATTTCTTAATTGGAGTTTTAAATCCTCTAGCGAGGTAGATCCTAGTAGGCCTTTTGGTACTTCTAATAGGGTACTAGTCCCTTCTAAATAGGTGAACCCCTAACCAGGTATTGTAATCTCCTAACATGGAAAATATTTTAACTATAGTTGAAGAGATTCATGGGTGTCATACCCACCATGGTTTTCACCCTCTAACACGGGTTTCCATGATAAAAATTTTTAATGTCATGTGTTATGATTTATTGTTTTATGTGTTATGTGTTATTTTTAAGTGTTATGTTTTCTCCCTCTAATCATATTATTAGTTAATTTATTGTTTACACTAATTCACCCACCCCCCTCTTAGTGTCTTGTATATCTAAAAATTGGTATCACAGATCATTTTCTTTAAATAATCCTAATAGCTTGGGATAGATCCTTGAGGAAGACATAGAATCCTATAGAAGGAATTTTTTAGAGGATGAAGGCATGATTGAGAAAATCAAAGATCACTTGAAGAAATCTAGGACTAAAAGATAAGAACTGGTTCAATAGCTGAATAATAATAAAGACCTATTTGAACACCTATCTGAACAAAGTGGGTCTAAGGAATCTGAAGCAACTCTAGAAGTGTTATCTCAAGAGAATGATGAGTTACTTAAGGACAACATGAATATTCATAAGTATATGGATAAGTTGAAGAAAGAAAGGAAAAAAATGCAAAGATATTTGGATAAATTTGGCATAATAATGGTTGAGGATATTAAACCTAAGAGAATGGATGATGAAGTTAAGAAGGTTATTGTTATCTCTAAAAGTTTCACCTTGACTAAGCTCCAAAAAATTTAGTTACTTCAAGAAACATGGAAACACTCCAAGGTTGTGGGTAACCTATAGCTCAAATGAATCTTAAGATTCTATGTCGGTTCATGTATGATACTTCACCTAAAGTCTCAAAACTTAACTTTCTCAGGAAAAGGGATAGAAGGATAACATGAAAATTGAAATCTAACTCTAAAGAGTGATGCACTAAAATGAAACTTGTAGCATACAAAAGAATGATTCCTGAAAATTCACCTAAATGAAATAATAAACTCACACAACCTATTTACTTCATGTCCATGCATAAGTATTTCATAGAGAGGTCTAAGAAATTATGTGTTTAGGAAGGAAAGATAAACTTTCACAACACAAAGATATGACAATTTATTTAACAGAAACTGAGATCTACAACAAAACATCAGCAATAAATAAGAAGGAAAAATACTACATAAAAATGATCTGCAAAAATGGGTTACAAGCTAAAATAGTCACAAGGCTCTCAAAACTGCATAAAACTAAATTTTTTTACAAATGAGTCTCAACTCATACTTATACAATTTTCACCCATAATTCATCCTTATCTCTCAAAATCTCTCAAAAATATTTGAAAAGCAATAACTCCACTTAGAAATTTCAAGCCTATCTCCATGACATCAACAGTTATTCATAACATTTGCAAAATATCTTACTTAGACTTTTTAAAAGATAAAAATAAATATCTTATTTTGCACTATAAATATAAAATGATTTATTATCCATTTATTTAATAAATATCAGAGATATTAATTAGATAAATGAATTATAAGATATTTACTATTTATAATAGTTTAATAATATTTAATAAATAATTTATTATTTATTATTTTCACAAATATGAATTATATTAATGATGTTTATTAAGCGATAATTAAAATCACTTAACAAAATTATTAATATAATAATATTTGTTTAAAATAATATATAATAAATAAATATTAATAATTATTATTATGTGTAAAATAATTTATTTATTATTTACTTTTTAAAAACTCTAAATACATACCTTACATTTTGAACTATATTAATAAAAATAATTCATAAACTATCATTTTATTAATATAGCCTTTTTACATTCACAACCATGGAACTTTGGAAAAAAGAAGTGATAAAAAATATCACTTTCGCATACAATAAAGTGTATGCCCATGAGATATTTTCTTGTGAAGAAAATGAAAAAATAAAACAAGGCAAAAATGCCTTTCTCCTTGGCATGTAACAAAGAATAAATGGTATTTTTGAACCCTAAAGCATTCCTTTATTTCATTTTCATTTTACTTGCTTGGCTGAGATAGAAAAACTCCAACCACCATGACAAAAAGAAGAGGGTTTGAAGAAATTTGCTGGAGTTTTGTGTTGTTGTTTGTGATGCCATGGATAAAAGTTTTAAATTTCTTGTCTTCTTCTCTGTTGTTGGCCACCATGGATGAAGGCTTGACTAAGGTTTTTTTTTTTTTTTTTCTACTGTATAGAGACATTTGTTTGCAACTTTTCTTATTGCCTCCATTGAAGTTTTTTTTGTGAAGCTTCCTTGAGGATTTCATAGAGATTTCGAGCCATTTATTGCACATTTTGAAGGATTATTGTGGGCTGCAATTTTTCTGGTATGTTTGAGTCATTTACATTCTGAAAATGTTCTCCTTTGAGCTCCATTTCTATGACATTCTTGTTGTTGCTTCATGGCTCATATTTCTTTGATTTTCCCTTCCATAAAAATGAAGAAATATCTTTGATTTTTTGTATATTGTTATTCCCTTCAGATTGATGGATAAAAATGAAAATATATACAAAGAAAAAACATAAAACAACTTTGTATCTCCTCTAAATGCTGATATGAAACCCCCGTGCTCATAACATGTTGAAAAGTGATATCTTTGCTTCACATGGGCTCCAATCATTATTTCTAGAAATTTCATTTTGTATGAAAAAAAAACAAAAAAAAACACTTCACTTCTTTTAAATGAATGTAGTCATGGGTTTTCCAGTGACTTCCAAACTTTGCAACAAAACATCACAAAATATCATGAATGTTCCCTTTTTCTACATACCTTGAAATCTCTATATGAGTACTGCTCCAATGCTCTTGACTGATATGAGATTTTGATCACTACCTAGGCTGCATTGATGCATGCATAAATCTGATCATAACTTGTTGTTCTCGGCAAGAAACTTTTTCTTATTTGAGCTTGATTGAAAACATAATCAAAATGAAGCCTCTAGTGCTCTTAGACAATCATGTCAATGTTCTTTATGACTGGTTTATGGACATGAAGTCTATTATATATTAAATGTCCTCTCAAGAATGTCTTTTATGGTCAATGTGCTTATTTTATTACTCCTCTTTTTCACAACTTACTGACTGTCATGCATTCATTTATGGACAATAAAACTACACTTGGAACAGGAATTGAAAATAGCCTCCTTAAGCAAGACTTTAGCTCTTTTTCTCTGTTCCCCTTAGTTATTCCTTGCTTCCTCTATACTTGGTCTTATTTATAGTAGCACTATTGTATGTATGTGATCATCTAATATTTCTTTATATCTATGTCTCTTATTAGCAAGCAGGGCTCAAACCCTTATGGGAGCCACATTTACATCCACTTTCTAATAAGAGTTATAGATATTACACTTAGAACACATATGTTAGAATAAAATTACATTTTGTTTTCAAATAATGAATGACTATATGGGGAGTAAGATATGTATGAATTTAGACCATTCATTGCTTAGAACTATATTCTAGTTCTAACCCATTGCCTTTTCATATTTTTTCAGGACACAAGGAAACAAGTATATGAGGATCAAGGAGACTCAACAAAGATAGATATTAGGGGACAATCCAACACACACCAATCATTTCAATCCATGACTTTCCCCTATTCATGCATCATATCTCTTCTAATCTTGTACACGTATTCATGCATTATTTGAAAACAAAATGAAATGAACTAGCTCTAGCTAGTTCCATGTCTTGTGTGGAGCATAAATACATAACTTTGAAGAATAAAAATATTACATTCTCAAAAAAAATCCACAAAGTGTCACTTTTTCTATTTTGATCTTTTCCTCATTAAATGTAATAATTCAATCATGTATCAAAATTTTCAAATTTATTGCATTTAGTTTGAAAAGAACATGAAGAAAAAATGCACCTTTCCTTGAAAACGTGATAGCTCTACCAAATTGAGCTTAAGTGAAAATTCTAGTAACATTTTTGGTGATTTATGCTAGATGTTTGCCTGCTAAACATTAAGACCAGTAGCCTAAAAAAGTCCATTGGGAAGAGAGTCTCTCATAATACAGAAAAATAGACTCAAATCATCTTTGAAATTAGTTGTAACAAACTTATAATAGATCATAAAACTCTTAGAAATTTATTGAAAATCGGGAAAGGTAAAACTGAAACTAACTTAACGGTGCTTGACAACACTTCGGGAAAATTTAAAAGCTAACCTACCCAAGCCTAACTAGTAGCATAACATGCTAAACAAAACTATTTACTATTTGGCTAAAGTAACTTCCTTTTCTCCTCAAATTGCAATGATGCACGCACCCATAGGAAAATACAGGAAGATGGAAACATAAAACACATTTAACACACTTATGCAATATTTTCTGAAAGATGAAAATGATTTCACTTACTTCACCATGGTGATTGAAAATATTGGCAATTTGTAATGAATCAGGATGTTGGACTTGATCTTTTTCATCAACATCCTCAAAGTCATGTGTTGACACAAATGAGGCCTTCTCACTTATCTCCATATGAGCCAAGCACCAAATTGGGCAACCTCTTGAGAGCACAAACTTGGATATTTTTATGTTGGCTTCTTTATTTTCTGATTTATCATGGATTTCCTACATAATTGATAGCCATGTTATTGTTATACACTAAATTTGCACCCTTCTCTCAAGCTCTCGTAGTCTTGATAACCTAGTATAACATGGGAATCATCTCCAGGTTGTGGGACCTATGCTAATTGAGATGAGACCTCCAGGTTCTAGGCTGGTTCCTCTTGGATAATCACCTTAATTTGCTTCTAGAGATGAGAGTAAATCTTTTGAGGGAAAGGGATAGAAGGAATTCTTGGAAAGGAAATGACTGAAAGCAAACTACCTAATAGGTGATGCACTAAAATTAGGGTTTGGATCTCAGTATAGAGGAATGGAATCAAGGAAAGGCTTAGGTCTAGTAGCTCACAACTTACTGTATAGGCTTGCATAAGTGTTTCATAGGAGGGCCTGAACAAGACACAACCAATGACCTGCAAACAAACATTCACTTCTACAACTCGGTGTAGGAATGAGACAAGACTATTATGGGGCTGAAATATACCCAAAAAAATATCTAAATCAAATCAAACACAACAACACACATAGTTATAGAAAATAAGAGGGATCAGGAACCCTAAGATATCACTAAAAACATCATATACTTTAACCCAATAAGAGATGATCCAAACAAGGAAGCATAGGGACATGAAGAACTATCACAAAATACCTGTGCAATGTTTGTATTATCAATGGGAGATTACAGAATGTGGAAAACCAGAGGGTAGGAAGAAATGCCATGGATAGCTTTCCAAGAAAGAGAATTTCTTCTTTACAAAATGTGAACTCTGAGCACTAAGGCTCCAAAAAACAATATATACATACTCAACTTGCACGCAGGCAGGAGTCAAAAAACCTAACTAGGGTTACAAGATTTTTTACATTAGAATAATCAAACCCTAAAGGTACATTGGTCAAAAACTCTGAGAACACCAGTGATCGAATCATATTTTTCTTTGCGTGTTGATCCTTCTGAACTAAATTCACCTGCAAACACAACAACCTCGACTCACCAACCCACCTACAACTCCACTAAGCCATGAAGACTCACAATCTAATCACAATTCCTTGGATAACAATACCATTCAAAAGGTGGCACCAACTCTTTCTAGCATCTCCTAGCATGAAAACATGGCATAGTACCCTGCAACACTGGCCAACAGTCAACTCCATCACCCTCTCAACCATAGCCATCCTAAAAATTTAATTCCTGAGCTAACCGTTGTCATGCATGGCTAAAAGAATGCAAAACCCTAGAAAAACTTTCACAAGAAATTTGAATTTAAATGTTAACGGCTAGCCTGGTCATTTTAAAATGTGACCGTTGATACCCTTTGTTTCTTGGCAGATGAACAGCCCAGATTACTCTTGAAAAACAACTTTAAACCCCTCTGACAAGTCAAAACCACCATGGAAGTCGATGGCCAATAAGAAATGAGTAGATCGATGTGTCAACATATTTGGACCCACCTCGAGCCCTTCTTCCTTTAAGTCATTCAGTGACCACACGACCGAAGACCTTTTTATATTCATGAAATCCATTTCTTTACCCTAGTCTAGTTAAGCGATTCAGAAAAATAAGGCATTTCACTGAATTTCTAAGTCTTTCATTGACCCTTGGTTAAATCAAGTGAACACAAGAAACCCCTTTAGTCATTGATTCACAGAATTTTTTAACTAACCCCGGACCCAGGCTGCCACATGTCAAACCCTCATTCACTTCATTCACCTCATCAGCAAACACCTCATCTCTTCCTTGACATCGGACCCACCTAAGACTAGATTCTAATCCAAGGGTGGGCACAAGATCTCATACCCTTCGAATATTCTTTCAGATCATACACCCACTGTAGATCCTCATTAAGCCGTGACCCTACTAACACATCGGTCCACCTAGAAGTCTCCATTAGCACTTGGCAACCAATTATATTTGAGCACATCAGCACACTGAGGACCCACAAATGAACCCTTGACAAAAAGCAAGATTGATGGTCATCTCAAAATCTCATACCTCTGACCCAAACCTTGTGAAGATACGACAGCCGTCGATCTTCTGCCGATAGTTAGAACCTCTGACTGCCGAAAGATCCTGGCCCCACTGACAAGAAATGACTCATTCACATGTGGACCAATCAGGAAATGCCAACTACATACACCTCACAGTGGACCCACTGAACCTTGAAGCACTGTCACCTGGGAGCCAATAGCGAATAAGCACGTCACCAGAAAAGGACCCACCTCGAGAGCCTGGAGATAAAGTTGGATCAATGGTTGTCGCATGATCACAAGTGTCAGAAAAACTCCTTATGGACATGCGATAGTCATTAGATCAACATCGACTGACAACCACTGGGCCCATGCTGACACATCTTTACAAATCATCATCTCTTGACCAATTAGAAGCTTCCACATAGGACGACATGGCATCAGACCCATTGACACACTGCAGTGCTTCATTGAAAGGGAATCGACGGTCGATGCATGATTTGATGCTCTGACACAAACCCTTTAGATCATTAGACAGCTGTTAGATTTCATTGACCGGGACCCCACATAAAAAGACCACCGGACCAAGATTGGTAACCGAAATGGTAATTTCTCCCCAAATCACAAAGTGTTAAGGGGTTAAACGTTGGCAATCAGAGATTTGGTGACTGAAGGATTTAAAAATGTGCACATGCAAAAATGGGACTTTTAAGTTGCCAAATAAAGTAACATCGAAATAAAATAGAGCTCTTGGGTTTTAGACACAATGACTAGTTTTTATGAATTTTTTAAGGGTTTTGCACCTAGCCAAAGACCTAGAAACCACTGTAGAGACCAGAGGGAAGTAGATAAAGCCATGAAATTTTTTAGTGTGCTTGGCAAGGTTAAAACAGGGACCTAGGGATAGATATTTTCCAAATTTGCATGCACATAAGAATTAGGGTAACATTTTGGTGAGTTCTGCTAGATGTCAGCGTGCTAGACATAAATCAGTGGCCTTGACATATCCATTGGGCATGGGGTCATCATTTGAGCACAAAACTTGACAGAGGGACAAAACTAGAACCAGAAGGATGAGCTTGTGCATAGGCACTTCTTGAAAAGTAGGAAACTAACCTAGAAAATAGGGAAAGAAAGCAAGAAAGAATTTTTACAAAATTCACAAAGAGGGATTAACCTCAAAACAGGGCTTCAGGTGGAAACCATTGAGTGATATTGGCAAGGCATCTCCTTCAAGAGTTGATAGCTGAAAAGCATTGGGTTCTTTGCACTCTATTATAACAAATGGTCCACCCCAAAATGAGTCAAACTTTGTATGTCTGCCAGGTCTGGATTTGAATTCATCCCACTTGAGGACTACATCACCAACCTTGAAATTTTTGACCCTGGCTCTTTTATCAAAACTCTTCTTTGTTTGAATCTGATGGAATTCCATATCTTTCATGGATTTTTCTCTGAGTTCTTCTAACTCCATCAACTGAGCATACCTGATCTGCAAGGGATCTCCTTCTTCAAATAGAGCATATTGGGTGGCCAAGTCCAAAGCTGGTAATTCAGTTGAAATGGACAACTTAGCCTCCTTACCATACACTAGCATGTAAGGAGAATTACCAATAATCCTCTTTGGAGTGATTCTATCCAACCACACTGCAGACTTGAGCTTAGTATGCCAATCTCTCTGATTTTCTTGAAGAGCCTTCTTGATTATCCTAATCAAGTTCTTATTTGTTGATTCAGCTAAGCCATTGCCTTGGGGGTAATAATTGGAACTAGTATTCAGATAGATGCCATTCTTGACTGCCCACTCTGAGACTTTGAGCCCTATGAATGCCAATGCATTATCTAAAATTATAGAATCTGGAATGCCAAATCTATGAATTATGTCATCATAAAAACTTAGTACAATGCTCTGGTTGGCCTCTTTTAGTGGAATTGCTTCTGTCCATCTAGTGAAATAGTCAGCTGTAGTAATTATCCATTTATGGACTGCACTAGATGGAGGATTGATCATTCCAATGAAATCTATACCCCACTTCATGAAGGGTTGCTATGTTCTGATTGGTTGTAGGGGCAAGGCTACAAGCCTCTCTTTTCTTGCAAACATGACACACTTAATGCATTTCCTCACATACTCATGGCTATCCTTAAAGATAGATGGCCAATAGTACCCAGCCCTCATGATTTTAAATGTAGTAGTCTTAGGAGAAAAGTGACCTCTAGAAGGTCCATCATGAAACTCAAATAGGACATCATCTATCTTTCCTGAATCTATGCATCTTAAAAGGACACCATTGTGATCCTTTTTGAAAAGAACTTCATCTATCAGCACAAAAGGAATAGATTGTAACCTATAATACCTCCTTTTTGCTGAATCCAAACCTCTAGGACATTGTCCTGTCTTTGAATAATTGATCATATTAGGCAACCAGCTTGTTGCCTTGGCTTGTTCTTTTATAGAATGCACCACTAGAGATGCATCCATTTGCTCTAATTTCTTTGAACTTTCATCTGATGCCAAATGCTCACAAAGACCTCTTCCTCTAACCAGCTTGGTAGTTTGAATATCTATGTCATATTCCATCACCTTAGTGATCCAACCAGCTCTTTTCTCATTAAGGTCTTTGGAAAGAAAAAATTCTTTGACACTTGGGTGAGTAACCTTCAAGTGTACCTTGCTATGGGTCAACAAATATCTAAAATTCTTGAGCTCTTTACCACAATAAGAACATGTTTTTCTACAAAAGAGTATCTCTATTCATATTCTTCTAAACCTTTCCTAAAGATAGCAATAGGCTGCTCCAATCCATCTGAATTTTCTTGAGTCAGCATTGCATATATAGCATCATGTCCTCCATAAGCATAAAGGATAAAATCCTTACTAAAATTTGGGTTCAAGAGGGCAGGGGCTTCTGTTAAGGCCTCTTTGATAGCTTGGAAATTGACTCTCCCTTCTTTGGTCCAACTAAAAGCTGAACTCTTCTTTAACATGGTTGTCAAAGGCTTTAGTAAATTTGCAATATTATGCAAGAACCTCCTAACAAAATTAATCTTTCCTATGAAATATTGGAGACTTTTCTTGTGATGTGGTAGGGGTAGCTCTAGGATGGCTGCAATTCTCTTAGGGTCCACTATAATTCCTTCTTTGGATACTAGATATCCCAATAATTTTCCTTCATGAATTGCAAACACACATTTCTTGGGATTAAGAGATATCCCAAATTCTCTACACCTTTCAAAACTCTTGCTCAAATGTTTGATGTGATCTACTGCATGTTTTGAATAGATAGTTATGTCATCTAGGTAGACCAGCACAAACTTGTACATGAGGCTTTTAAAGGCCATATCCATTGCCTTTTGGAATGTAGCACCTACATTTGAAAAACCAAAGGGCATCTTTTGATAAGCCATGGTTCACCACTTGGTTGTAAATGTAGTCTTGTATTGATCCTCTTCATTCACTAACATCTGATTGTATCCTAAATAGCCATCCAATAATGAAAATCTCTCAGATCTAGAGACACATTGTAAGATTTGTTCCATAGAGGGTAGTGGATGGCGGTCTTTTAATGAAGCTCTGTTAAGATCCCTGAAGTCAACACATAACCTTAATTCCCCATTATTCTTCCTGACAAGAACAAGGTTGGAAACCCAACTAGTATGCTTGATGGGGTAGATGATACCACTTTCTATTAGTTTGAGTACTTCTTTATGCATAAGTGACTCAAGCTTGGGATTTACAGGCCTTTGTTTTTGCCTCACTGGTTTGGCATTAGGCTCTAACTCAATAGTGTGTTGAGCAAGGGTGGGATCAAAACCCTTGAGGTCCTCATATTGCCATGCAAAAACATCACTGAATTCTTTGAATAATCAGGTATAAGCTTGCTTTTCCAATTCAGTGTTCACTTTTCCAAATTGTAGGCTTTTACCTAGTTTCAAATCTAATTCAACACAATGTTCTTGTTGGCCTACCAGGCCAGCTTTATTTTTCTTGACATCAACATCCTTATTGAAGACAGTCTCTAAGGTGACAAGACCTCTAGGCATCTTATTGGACTTAAGTTGTATCACTTGATCACCATAATTTTGTGATAACCTATCTTGATTGTGCTCTGAAAAAACATCTTCTTCAAACAAGAATTGCAGAATTTGTTCATCATTGTCAAACACCTACCAATTGACATCATTATCAGGAATAGAAGGTCTAACAATCACTTTGATATGATGTTGATCTATTTCTTTTGAAACACTATTTGGAATGTCATACTGAGATCCAACAGCAACCAACCTATCTACATTTTGGTTGAGCTTCCTAGGGATAGAAACAATATTGAAAGCATGGAAATCTTCAATTGCATCCCAAACTCTATGTTTGTATTCTTTCAAAGTGTCATTTTTTGTTGCACTTATCCCTCTTACTTGGCTAAGAACTAACTCACTATCACCATAAACTTTTAAGGCTTTAAGCCCTCTTTTAATAGCCCACTCTAGTCCATTAATTAGACTTTCATACTCTATAGTATTGCTAGTGCAAGAGAAATTGAATCTAAAGGTAGTACAATACCTTTCTCCTTTTGGGTATACTAGCATAGCACCACTACCAGAACCATGCCTACTTCTAGCTCCATCAAAAAATAGCTCCCAAACTTGATTATTCTAATCCTCTGAATCAATGTCCTCCTTGAAAAGGATTGGTTCTATGGATCCACTTTCTTGTATCAAATAACTTCCCAAACTAAAGTACCAAACAAGGCTTCCTTCACTAGTGGTTTGGAAGTCACTGTCATCAAATATAGGGTAATTTACATTGATGGTATTTGATACATATGGTTCTATATGGTGTGCTACTAATGGTTTTGATTTAATGGTTACCTTGGTACCATACCTTGTATGAAATAACATGTGAGACCAATCAGAAGATAGGTAGCCTCCTATCTTGGCTATAAACTCCCTTAAAAGACATATAGAAAATAATGCAGGGAGATCTATAATATATATATCAAGAAGGATGGAAAAATTAGGACTAGTATGTAAGATTAGACTGGTATCCTTGGCCACACCTATAGTATTGACTGAGGATCCATCAAGTTGTGTAACCTTCTTTTGAAAGGGCTCATATTTCAGTCCTAATTGGTTAGTTACTTTCTTGGGCATCACAGTGCTAGTAGCTCCACTATCTACCATACAATTATGTACTAAACATTTTCCAATGATTAAAGATACATAAAAGAGAGGTGGCTTTGAGTTCCTACCTTGTGTGGCATTGGCCTTGGAGTTTCTACTTAGAGCCTCCTTTTCTTGATCAGTGTTAACCAACACTAGCTTTGTAGCTTCTTTTGCATGTTGAGGAGTTGCTACTTCTGTCATGGCCTTCTTCAAAATTTTAAGCTATCCTGGAAGAGCCAAAGAGTCCCACATGGACATGGTGACATTCACCTTATTCATGTTGTCTACAATGTTATAAGGTGTCATAGTGTGTACTCTCTATTGTGCCTTCACTATGATGTGCTCCACTTCTTTGGAATGTTGGCCTTCTTTGCTTGTGATGACAGGAGCCTCCTTAGGTATGATGGGAGTAACCTGTTGCATTGGCTCTACAGATGTGGTGGCTTTGGCATTGGAATTTTCTCTCTCCATGTCTTGAGCTCTCCTTTTTGCTCTTGTATAGGCAACAAAAGCATCTTCATCATTGACTCCATTGAAGTCTGGTTGCTCCCAATTAAAGAGAGCAGTCTCATTCTCTTGTGACTCCTTTTGAGGCACTGACCCACTAGATGAGGCCTCTGATTAAGATTGGGAGGTATTTTGAACCATTAGAGCTTGGTTCATCCATCCATTTGAACATGTGGCCTGATTGTGAGGTTGATTACAAGGAAAACCCCATTCATTATCCATAGCCACATTATTTTGACTAGGAACCATATCCCTCACTGGATTTATAGAATTGAGAGGTGTAGGGTTATATGGTTGGAATGGTCTCTAATTAAAATTTTTCCTTTTTCCTTGATAGCCTCCTTGGTACATGTTATACACTAAGTTTGCACCTTTGTCTCAAGCTCTCTTGGTCTTGATAACTCAGTATAACATGGGAATCATCTCTAGGTTGTGGGACCTTTGCTAACTGAGATGAGACCTCCAGGTTCTAGGCTAGTTCCTCTTGATAATCACCTTAATTTTCTTCTTGACATGAAAGTAAAACTTTTGGAGGGAAAGGGATAGAAGGAATGATTGTAAGGGAAATGACTTGAAAGAAAACTACCTACTAGGTGATGCACCGAAAATAGGGTTTGGATCTCAGTATGTAGGAATGAAATCAATGAAAAGTTCAGGTCTAGTAGGTCACAACTTACTAAATAGGCTTGCATAAGTATTTCATAAGAGGGCCTGAGAATAAAACATAACTTATGACCTACAAATAGACATTCACTTCTACAACTTGGTGTAGGATTGAGAGAATACTGTTAAGGGGTTTGAGGTATACCCACAAGAACACCTAAATCACATTAAACATAGTAACACACAAAATTGTAGAAGGCAAGAGGGATCAGGAACCCTAAAATAATCACTGAAAACATGCATATACTTTTTTCCAATAAGAGATAATCCAAACAAGGAAGCATAGGGACATGAAGGATTGTCACAAATACCTCTCCAATATTTGAATCATCAATGGGAGAAATACAACTATATGAGCTAGAGGGTAGAAATGATACCACAGATGGCCTTTAAGAAAAGATGAATTTTCTTCTACAAATTGTCCAACTCTTGAGCACTAAAGGCTCCAAAACAATATATACACACTCTTGCACGTAGGAAAGAGTCAAAACCTAACTAGGGTTTACAAGATTTTTTACAATATAATAATCAACTCTAAAACTATCAACTCTGATCATAAATACATCTCTACAAATATCATGGCCGATCAGATATTTTGTTGAGTGTCCATGCCTATACTATGTTTCCTGCAGACAAGCAACCTAGATCTATCCACCTTTCTACATAAAAGTCTCACCATGAATGTATAACTGGTACTTCTTAGGGACAAGAACTCGACCCATGATGGCCACGCAGGCTTCATCATCATCTTCTCTTAACTGTAAATGTCCTATAGACATCAATTTTCTAGCTACCTCACCACTTCATGGCCTACAGATCAAATACCAGAAAAACCCTCTGTAAACATATTCAAATTTGAATATCAATAGCTAGCCGGTCATTTTAAAACATAACCATCGATGTCCAACATTTCCTGGCAGACGAGCGGCCCATATCAACCTTGGAATGGTCATGAAACCCTTCAGAAAATTCAAAAATCTAACTAGCAAGCCTCGACCAATGAGCATTGAGCTCGTCGGCATATTGGCATGTTTAGACCCACCTAGACCCTTCTTCCTTTTAAGTCATTCAGCAACTATGTGACTAAAGACTTCTCTTATTTGTGAAACCCTTACTACCTTTACCAATTTATTTAGAGATTCAGTGAACAAAGTGTTCGCTAAATCACGTAGTCATTTGGAGCACTGCTAAATTATTCCATGAATGGGAAAGTATGTGAAACTTTTCAAGACCGCCAAAAACCTTATCAAACCTAGGCCCAAACCTACCATTTGGCAATCTTTCATTCATTCAAGCCACTTTGTAGGCACACACCTCAGCACATCCTTGACATCGGACCCACTAAAGATAAGATCCTAATCTAACGACGGGTGCAAGATCTCATACTTTGACACAAACCTTTGCGAAGATACACCAACCATCGATCTCGCCAACTAGAACCCTTGGTTATCTGAGACTGCCGAAAGATTTGAGCGACCACGTGACTGAAGGGAAGCTAACCGCCCATCGAATCACTAACTGTTATGGACTTAACCACCGAACTCTAGGCTATTACATGAACAAGGCGTTCGCAAAATTGTTGAATAAAAGATAACACCACTGGAGAACTTAGTGGTCAGGTGACTAAAGAGAAGCTAACATTTGCCAAGTCGAAGGATATCTTGCGGTGACTGGGAAATAATCAATGATTATGAAAATTGTTGTATTCGCTAAGTCACGGGAAGAAAAGACAACCGCCGGAAAGAAAAGGAGAACTAGCAATTGGGTTAAAAGATTAAAGCACACATGCTAAAAAGGGGACTTAAGTGGCCGAGATAAAGTAACCACAAATTAGAACAAAGGCTTAGGGTTTTCAAGGGTCTTTTGGAATTTTTTGGATGTAACGGCTAGTTTTATGAATTTTTAAACCTATAGACCAGGGGCTTGAAATAATTGTCGAGACTAGGAAATAAAATGCAAGGCCATGAAATTTTGCAGAGCGCTTGGCAGGGCCAAAACAGGGACCTGGGCATAGGTTTAGCCAAATTTGCATGGACATGAAAATTAGGATAACATTTTGGTGATTTCTGCTAGATGTCAGCCTGTTAGACATGGAAAACTAGTGACCTTGACATATCCATTGGGCATGGGGTCATTCTGAATATAAAACTCAAAATTCTCTTAGAGAGGCAGAACTGGAACTGTGCTCATAGCACTTCTTGAAAAGTAGGAAAACTAGAAAGCAGGAAGAAAGCAGGAAAACAAAACAAGAAACACATATCTACAAGAATTTATAGGGAGGGATTAATCTCAAAGTAGGGTTTCAAGTGGAATCCATTGACTGAAATTGGTAGGGCATCTCCTTCCATATTTGATAGTTGAAAAGCATTGGAGCCTCTGCATTCTATGATTACAAATGGTCCACCCCAAAAGGAGTCAAATTTTGTGTGCCTGCCAGGCCTAGACCTGAACTCATCCCACTTGAGGACTACATCCCCAACCTTGAAGTTTCTAATTCTAGCCCTTCTATCAAAGCTCTTCTTTGTTTGAATCTAATGTAATTCCATGTCTTGCATTGACTTTTCTCTAAATTCTTCTAATTCCATCAATTAAGCATATTTGATCTTTAAGGGATCCTCTTCATCAAACAGGGCATATTGAGTAGCTAAGTCCAAAGCTAGTAATTCTATTGAAATGGACAACTTAGCCTCCTTGCCATATACTAACATGTAAGGAGAATTACCAATGATTTTCTTTGGGGTAATTCTATCTAACCATAAGGCAAATTTGAGCTTTGTATGCCAATCTCTCTGATTCTCTTGCATAGTCTTCTTGATTATCCTAATCAAATACTTATTGGTTTATTCTACTAAGCCATTGCCTTGAGGGTAATAATTTGAACTAGTATTTAGATAGATGCCATTCTTGACTACCCACTCTAAGACTTTGACGCCTGTGAATACTAATACATTATCTAAAATGAAGGAATCAGGAGTGCCAAACCTATGGACTATGTCATCATAAAAGCTTAGGACAACACTCTCATTGGCTTCTTTCAATGCAAATGCCTCTATCCATCTGGTGAAGTAATCAGTTGCAGTAATTATCCACTTATGTCCTACACTAGATGGAGGATTAATCATTCCAATAAAATCTATACCCCACTTTATGAAGGGCTGCTCTGTTCTAATTGGTTGTAGGGGCAAGGCTGCAAGCCTCTCTTTTCCTGCAAACATAGCACACTTGATGTATTTTTTCACATGACCATGACTATCCTTAAAGATAGATGGCCAATAGTATCCAACCCTCATGATTTTAAAAGCAGTAGTCCTGGGAGAAAAGTGACCTCCAGAAGGTCCATCATGAAACTCAAATAGGACATCTGCTACCTTTTTTGAATATATGCATCTCAAAAGGACACCACTATGATCCTTTCTAAAAAGAACATCATTTATCAGCACAAAAGGAATAGATTGTAACCTATAATACCTTCTTTTTGCTGAATCCAAACCTACAGGACATTGTCTTGTCTTCAAGTAATTAATCATATTAGGCAACCAACTCACTGCCTTGGATTGTTCTTCTATAGAATGCACCACCAGAGATGCATACATTTTCTCTGATTTCTTTGAACTTTCATCTGATGCCAAATGTTCACAAAGACCTCTTCCTCTAACCAGCTTGGTAGTTTGAATATCAATGTCATATTCCATCACCTTGGTGATCCAACCAGCTCTTTTTTCATTCAACTCCTTAGAAAGCAAAAACTCTTTGACACTTGGATGAGTAACTTTCAACTGTACCCTGCTATGGGTCAATAGATATTTGAACTTTTTAAGGCTCTTTACCATAGCAAGCACATGTTTTTCTACAAAAGAGTATCTCTGTTCATATTCTTCTAAATCTTTGCTAAAGAAAGCAATAGGCTGCTCCAATCCATCTAAATTTTCTTTGGTCAACATTGTAGATATGGCATCATGACCTCCATAAACATAAAGGATAAAATCCTTACTAAAATTTAGATTTAGGAGAGCAGGGGCTTCTATTAGGGCCTCTCTGATAGCTTGGAAATTGACTTTCCTTTCTTTGGTCCAAGCAAAAACTAAACTCTTCTTTAACATGGTCGTCAAAGGCTTGAGTAAATCTGCAATGTTAGGCAAGAATCTCCTAACAAAATTAATCTTTCTTATGAAAGATTGGAGACTTTTCTTGTGATGTGGTAGGGGTAGCTCTAGGAGAGCTGCAATTCTCTCAAGAACCACTGTAATTCCTTCTTTGGATACTACATATCCTAACAATTTTCCTTCATGAACTACAAACACACATTTCTTGGGATTAAGAGATATCCCAAATTCTCTACACCTTTCAAAAATCTTCCTCAAATGTTTGATGTGGTCTACTAAATGTTTTGAATAGATAGTTATATCATCCAAATAGACCAACATAAACTTGTACATTAGGCTCTTAAAAGCCATATCCATTGCCTTTTGAAATGTAGCACCTACATTTGACAAACCAAAGGGAATATTTTAATAAGCCATGGTTCCCCACTTGGTTGTAAATGTAGTCTTATATTGATCATCTTCATTTACCAGGATCTAATTGTATCTTGAATAGCCATCCAATAATAAAAATCTCTCAGATCCAGAGATGCATTGCAAGATTTGTTCCAAAGAGGGTAATGGATGGCGGTCCTTTAATGAGGCCCTGTTAAGATCCCTGAAGTCAACACATAACCTTAGCTCCCCATTCTTCTTCCTGAAAGGAACAAGGTTGGAAACCCAACTAGTATGTTTAATGGGGTAGATGATACCACTTTCTATCAATTTGAGCACTTCTTTATGCATAAGTGGCTCAAGCTTAGGATTAATAGGCCTTTGCTTTTGCCTCACTAGTTTGGTATTTGGTTCTAATTCAATAGTGTGCTAGGCAAGGGCTGGATCAAAAACTTTGAGATCCTCATATTTCCATGCAAATACATCACTGAATTCTTTGAGTAAATGAGTGTAAGCTTGCTTTTCCAATTCAGTGTTTACCTTTCCAAATTGTAAGCTCTTACCTGGTTCTGACTCTAATTCAACACAATGTTCTTTTTGAACTACCAGGCTAGCTATTCTTTTCTTAACTTCATCATCCTTGCTGAAGATAGTCTCTAAAGTAACAAGATCTCTAGGCATCTTATTATATTTGAGTTGTATCACTTGATCACAATAGTTTTGTGATAGCCTATCTTGATTGTGTTCCGAAAAAACATCTTCTTCAAACAAGAACTACAGAATTTGTTCATCATTGTCAAACACTTGTCAATTGACATCATTATCAGGGATAGATGGTCTAACAATCACTTTGATATGCTGTTGATCTATTTCTTTTGAAATGCTATTTGGGATGTCATATTGTTATCCAATAGTAGCTAACCTATCTGCATTTTGATTTAACTTTCTAGGGATGGCAATAATATTGAAAGCATGGAAATGTTCAATTGCATCCCAAACTCTATGCTTGTATGCTTTCATGGTATCATTTTTGGTTTCACTTATCCCTCTTACTTGGCTGACAACTAACTCACTATCACCATAAAGTTTTAGGGCCTTAAGCCCTCTTTTTCTAGCCCATTCTAGTCCATTGACTAGACTTTCATACTCTACAGTGTTGCTAGTGTAGGAGAACCTGAATCTAAAAGTAGTATAATACCTTTCTCCTTTTGGGGACACTAGAATAGCACCACCACCAGAACCATGTCTACTTCTAGCCCCATCAAAAAATAGTTCCCAAACCTGACTACTCTGATCCATTGAATCAGTATCCTCTTTAAGAAGGCTTGGCTCTATGACTCCACTCTCTTGTATTAAATAACTTCCCAAACCAAAATCCCAAATCAGATTTTCTTGGGCCTCTAAAGCTCTCATCTAGAAGAATATTAGGGATACTTTCTATCCTTGTGCTTGCTTCATTAATGGTTTGGAAGTCACTGCTATCAAATATAGGGCAGTTCACATTGATGGTGTTGGATACATATGGCTCTATATGGTTTGCTACTAATGGTTCTGATTTAATGGTGACCTTGATCCCATACCTTGTATGAAATAACATGTGAGACCAATCAGAAGATAGATAACCTCCTATCTTGGCTATAAACTCCCTTGAAAGACATATAGCAAATAATGTAGGGAGATCTATAATATATATATCCAAGAGGATAGAGAAATTAGGACTAGCATGAAGGATTAGACTAGTATCCTTGGCCACACCTATAGTATTGACTAAGGATCCATCAAGTTGGGTAACCTTCTTTTGGAAGGGTTCATATTTTAGTCCTAACTGGTCAGCTACTTTCTTGGGCATTACAATGCTAGTAGCTCCATTATCTACCATACAATTATGCACTAAATATTTTACAATGATTAAAGATACATAAAAGGGTGGCAGCTTTGAGTTCCTACCTTGTGTGGCATTGGCCTTGGAGTTGCTACTTGGAGCATCCTTTTCTTGATCAGTGTTAACCAACACTAGCTTTGTAGCCTCTCTTTTGCAAGTTGAGGAGTTGCTACCTCTGTCATAGCTTTCTTTAAAATCTTAGGTTATCCTGGAATGGATAGGGAGTCCCACATAGAAATAGTAATATTCACCTTCTTCATGTTTTCTACAATATTATAAGGTGTCATAGTGTGTACTCTTTGTTGTTTCTTTGGCATGATGGGCTCCACTTCTTTGGAATGCTGGCCTTCTTTGCTTGTAATGACAGGAGTATCCTTAGGTGTGATGGGATTAGCTTGCTACAATGGCTTTGTAGATGTAGTAGATTTGGAGTTGGAATCTTCCTTCTCCATGTCTTGAGCTCTTCTTTTTGTTCTTGTAAAGGAAACAAAAGCAACCTCATCATTGACTCCATTGAAGTCTGGTTGCTCCCAATTGAAGAGAGCAGTCTCATTCTCTTGTGATTCTTGTTGAGGCACTGACCCACTAGATGAGACCTCTGATTGAGCTTGTGAGGCATTTTGAACCATTAGAGCTTGGTTCATCCATCCATTTGAACATGTAGCCTAATTATGAAGCTGATTACAAGGAAAACACCATTCATTATCCATAGCCATATTATTTTGACTAGGAACCATATCCCTCACTAGATTTGTAGAATTTAGAGGTGCAGGGTTATATGGTTGAAATGGTCTCTGATTAAAACTTTGTCTTTTTCCTTGATAGCCTCCTTGGTATGGTGGCCTATTTTGTTGATAAGGTTGTCCTTGATTTTGATATTGTTGATTAGGACCTTGGCCTTCTGTCTAAAATGGTGGTTTGATTCCTTGACCTTGCTTCTTTAGATTTGTGACCTCCTTAGTCAAGGTCTGCAACAAGTTAGTCATTTCTTGTTGACTGCTTTGTTGGCTATTCTTTATTTCTTGTAGCTCTTGAGAGAAACTAGCTATTAGCTCTTGACCACTGGTGCTGGCCTAAGTTGCTAATATGGTTAAAATAGGGGTAAATGTGGGTACTTGTGTGGGTGCAATGGGTTGAAGGTGTTGGTCATTCTCTTTGATCATCAAAACTTGTAGATTTATACTTTGATGGATAACTAAGTTTTGAGCCTCAATGCTCACGTAGGTGTACCCTTGACTCACTTCTTTAAAGGAGGCTCTAAACAATATACAACTATACCCTTTACTATCTGATTGAAATGTTTATCATTTAATTGTGTGTGTGTGATTGCTAATGATGGACTGCTTCCAGAGAATGGATCAGTGCCTTATCCCAGGGCAGAGAGTCACTTAACAACCTATATCACCCTAGAACCTTAACTCAAACACATATAGATTCAGAGTAAGTGCTTTGCCTATTACTCCCCTCACTCACATCTTAGAACATCAAATCCTTATCTTTCCATGAACTCACTGGACTCACCTTAAAGACTTTAATCCTAACTTTGTTAGGAACTCAAAGATAACCTCAAAATACTCTTTGTTTACCATATGCTAACCCACTTTGTGCAATCAACATATATGAGCTCAAGAGCAAAACAAAAAGACATACACCAATATGAGATTGGAATCCAGAAAAATTCTCACTAAGACTCGTAGAATCAATACAATATCAAATGACAAAATGCACAAAGGAAATAGACCCTAAATCCAGGCTCTCCTTGTTCAAATTTTCACTATCAACAATCTGGGACCAAAACAGAAAGAACTGGAACCCTTGCAAACTCAAAAATTTTGCAACTTATACCCCCTAGTCATCTTGGAAATTTGCAACAAGCTACGGATGACTAGGGCTAGGGTTTCAACAACCCAACTTGCTAGAAACAATCATGAATTTAATTCAGGGGTGGGAAAGACCTCCAATCCAGGAAAGAGGAAACCCTGAACTAATCCCTAATTATGAAATTTTTCTCTACAAGTACAAAGAATCACAAAACTAGGCTCAAAAGGACAACTTGCAACATACCTTGAGCCACAACTGCAACGTACAAGCTCTTCAAATGACCACTAGACATCTTGGACCACACTGCAAATGGCAAACCAATTGCTTCTCACCAAATAGGGTCATTTCTTCATTGAATTCCATAAAAATGGTACCCTCTATCACTAGAAACATTCAGAAATTCAAATTCAAACTGCAACGGTTATTTCTTTGGGACCTGCAAAGAAATGATAGCCAGAATCAAAACCTTTATACAATTTATATCCCCACCGTCCAATCAATCTCCCTTCGTGAGCTTTACATTTTGAACCCATCAGACATCTCGGGTTAACTTTGCAACGGCGACGGACAATAGTTTGTCACATGATCGCATAGCATGAAGATGGGCTACGTGATCATGCGACAACCCGCTAACACTACAACCGCTGCCCGCCCCTAAGTATTGGACCCACCACCTGTATCCACCTTAGGACTTGTCGGCCAATGAAAATCACACACATCAGCACCTCCTAGCAAATGGACCCACCACCTGTAGAAGCCTTGCCCCTTTGGGAAGATCAAACGGTGGTCAGATGATCGCAAAGGGGAGGAATATTCCTCATGATCATGCGGCCACCATAGATCTCTCCTACAATGTCATTCCCCCTAACAATACCGGGCCCACCTTATCTGGTGAACTGGTGACTGAAGAACTTTCGCCAATTCGTGAAATGCTTTCCACCATCCCTAAAAAACATAGTGATCACGTGACCATTGTTCTTTGAATCGCCGGATGAATTAGGGCATCACCTTTTTATTGTGCGAACGTGCAAACACATAGAATATTATCGGCACTGCTAGATCTCTATCCACTCCACCAAGCCCCAGGCCCCACCTGGGTCCGCCTGATACTAGATGTCACACCACCATTCGCTATGGCCACCAAGTCATACTGACACAAGACCCATTGACACATCTAGAAACCAGGTCCCACCAACAACAAGCCAATGTGCAAATACATGGATGAATAGAATAGCACCAACTATGCATACGTGTCAACGGACCCACCTGCCTTCCTTATGAGAATCAACGGCTATTGCTATACCATTGCATTAAAGGTTGAGCAAGTTATATCAATGGTATAACAATAGCTGTAAGATTAAACTGAACTTTAATCTGCCTGAACGCCAAGAAGACCGGTCTCATCGCACATATCCACCAATGGGCCCCAAGTGCCAAATGTCAATTGGTCACATGGTCGCATGTCAAAAATTTCTGACATGTGATCATATGACAACCAATTATTATGAGGCCCTTTGGAATACTGGGCCCACCACCCATCGCACTTGCACACATAGGAAATCCCAGTCAAATAGAAAACTATGAGGTCAAAAACACATACAAGATTTTTGACACAGTGAAAGACCGAAAACACACAGGGTTTCTGACACTAAAAGATAAGTGCACAAAAGCAAGAAGCACAAGGTTGAAAACAACGAAGGGTTTCACCTAGACCAAAAACATCATGGATTTTCAGAAACACTGTGGGTTTTTGACATTGTGGCAGATTTTGAAAATTTATTTCTTGCAAACCTTAGTATTTGAATAACTTTCTAGATTTTGCAATTCAGCACGTGCAAATTGGACTAGAGCAAGCTGACAACATGAAGAACATAGGGCATGAGACCTCAAGAAAACTTGCAAGGCAATCGGCCATTTTCTAAAGATTTTGCATTGAAATAGAAAATGGACTAACAGTGGCTCTAGTTGGGGATGCATGGCTCTTGCAGGCATTGCAAGAATTCAGAATCACTGGGAGAGAAAACCACCAACTGGACAAAATAATGAACCTCAAAAAACACAAGGAACAAGAAGGAAAAGTACACAATAGGAAAGGGAAAGATATTTACAGATATTTACAAGGTTTACAACTTTACTCGATGGCCCTAGGCCACCAAAATGAAATCAATGACCCTCCTGAATCAAAGGTCTGATTTTCATCCACATACATGACCCACCACCTAAAAATTTTATTATCATCCTGCTACAAATGTATGTGAATAACCATGGGCTGAAAAATGAAACTATAATGATAACTGCCCATGTCTTTCCAGTCACAACCACCATATTCATATTCAAATTCCAAGAAGTAGGGAACATCATCTACTTCTTCCTACTGACTGGAAAGAATAAAAAAATCACCTTGTAATGCATCAGAAAATAAAACATACTAAGCATCATGCATTACATCAGAATTACCTGGCTGAAAAGGACTTCAATCCTTAGATTTACCTTCACACATTGCTTCAGCCACTGAGCAACTTGGTTCCTCCATGGTGTCTTCCCTGACTGCATCATGAACCAAGTGAAGGTCTTCTTTAAAGCTTCTATCATAGGGGAACACTACATCATCATTTTTACCAAAATAATTTCTATCCCAACTATTGAAGACTAGATCCTCAACACTGTCACACTCAGTATCATATTTAGCAGAAACAGGAAAAGGGTTTCAACAAAAAAATTGTTCATCACTGTAATCTTGATGACAGGAAAACACACTGTCATGTCCTTCTACCTCTTCTTCTATAGAGTCACTACCAGAGGGGGGACATAATATACATGGATCTTCATGGTCACTTTGAACACTAGCCTCATTATCAATGTCGAAGGATATATCACAAGGGAGTTGCAAATCAAAATCCAAAACATGGGCATACCTCTGAAATTCCTCAACCAAGAGTGCTGAAATCCTCTCACTGCTCAATGGACTTTGGGCCTTAATATCATTTTCCTCAGCCTCACCCCTAGTGCTGCAAACATCATCCTTATGAGGAACAAGGATATAAATTTCTAGCCTTAGATCATCTTGTGTGGAACAATCTATGCAAGAATCATCATTTGCATCATATCCAATATTCTGCCCTTCACACAAAACATCATCAAACTAGGACAAGAAGATTTCCCTCCCATGTTGACAAGAAGAAAAATCTATAGACAAAAAGGGAATATTGCCATCCTCAGATTCATCTTCAACATCCTCATATGCACTGATCTCAGAATCAGCTTCATAGTCAACACTCTCTGCATAGTGAGAATCAACATCAGAAACACTGGCCTCCTCATGAACATCATCAGGAGCCACCAATCTTAGTAGTCTTATGTCTTCTGCTAACTACGAGTTCACCATTTTCAACCTTGATAATTCCTTCATGAGAGCAGTAACTTTATCAAAATGCTCAACAAACTTAGCTCTCAACACATCCCAAGAAGGGATTGAACATGAAGGCAAGGACAAGAACCACTTCCTTGCACCATCATAAAATATGTGCACAAATAACCTCATTTCAATATCTTCATGTTCAACATCCATATCTCTAAAAACACCCATGACAACATCAACATGTTGGCTTGCAAAAACAGATCCACCAGCCATGAATCTTGGCAAGCACTTGCCATCCTTAGCAAAGAACTCATTAGGGGCACCTTCAATGCCATTAAAACAAAAGGGCTTAAATTCCTCCATGAGGAACTACCCACAAACACTCATCCCTTTACAACAGTGCTACACACTTGATAGGGAAACATTTTCAATAAGAGAATACCTAGAATTTTGTAGCAGAAACCTTTTTGACTGAAAGGCGGGGTAGATCTAGAGCTCACCCTGAAGCTCCATCATGTTCTTTTCTATGTAGAGTTGCCACCTCCTTGGAGAGGAAAATCAATTCATTATTTCTTCTTCCAGCCAACATAAAACTGCACCAGGTATACACACTATTTATCAAAAGATGCACTGATCAAATAGAGACAAATCAAAGCCGCCACTCACAACTAGTTGAGAAAAAAATTAGCAAATATTTTATTTTTGTATCTGACTCTTTTCTAGACTCTCCCCAGTAGAGTCCCCACTTTGTTGGTGACTCAGATGGGCAAATCAATCTGGTCAATAAGATACTGTAAAATTTTGAAACAACCAGAGATCCTAACAGATATTTTCCTTTTTCATTACTCTCTCCAGTAGAGTCGCCATTTTGTTGGTCGTTCCTTTTGATATTCAAAACTTGTAGATTTATACTTTGATGGATAACTATATTGAAACTTTGACTCTATCACCACTCCAAAGTCTACAAGGAAGAGGGCCAATTAACAAGGATCAAGGAGATCCTCCTACACTTTGAGCCTCAATGCTCAGGTGGGTGTACCCTTGACTCACTTCTTCAAAGGAGTCTCTAAACAATATACAACTATACCCTTTACTATCTGATTGAAATATTTATCATTTAATTATGTGTGTGATTGCTGATGATGGACTGCTTCTAGAGAATGGATCAGTGCCTTATCCCATGGTAGAGAGTCACTTAACAACCTATATCACCCTAAAACCTTAACTCAAACACATATAAATTCAGAGTAAGTGCTTTGCCTATTACTCCCCTCACTCACATATCAAGACATCAAATCCTTATCTTGCGATGAACTCACTGAACTCACCTTAAAGACCTTAATCCTAACTTTGTTAGGAACTCAAAGATAACCCCAAAATGCTCTTTGTTTACCATATGCTAACCCACTTTGTGCAATCAACATATATGAGCTCAAGAGAAAAACAAAAAGACATACACCAATATGAGATTGGAATCTAGAAAAATTCTCACTAAGACTCATAGAGTCAATACATTATCAAATGACAAAATACACAAAGGAAATAGACCCTAAATCCAGGCTCTCCTTATTCAAATTTTCACTATCAACAATCTGGGACCAAAACCGAAAGAATTGGAACCCCTACAAACTCAAAAAGTCTCCAACTTATACACCTCTAGTCATCTTGGAAATTTGCAACAAGCTACGGATGACTAGGGCTAGGGTTTCAACCACCCAACCTGCTAGAAATAATCATGAATTTAATTCAGGGGTGGGAAACACCTCCAATCCAGGAAAGAGGAAATCTTGAACTGATCCCTAATTATGAAAGTTTTCTCTACAAATATAAAAGATCACAAAACCAGGCTCAAAAGTACACCCTGCAACATGCCTTGAGCCACAACTGCAATGTACAAGCTCTTCAAACAAGCACTAGACATCTTGGACCACACTATAAATGGAAAACCAATTGTTTCTCACCAAACAAGGTCATTTATGCATTGAATTCTATAAAAATGGTACCATCTGTCACTAGAAACACTTAGAAATTCAAATTCAAACTGCAACGATTATTTCTTTAGCGCCTGCAGAGAAACGACGGCCAAAATCAAAACTTTTATCAACTTTATATCCTCACCATCCAATCAATCTCCCTTCATGGGATTTATATTTTGAATCCATCAGACATCTTGGGTTAACTCCGCAATGGTGACGGACAATAGTTTTTCACATGATCGCATAGCACGAAGACGGGCTACGTGATCATGTGACAACCGCTAACACTACAGCCACTGCCCACCCCTAAGTATTGGACCCACCACATGTATCCACCTCAGCACTTGCCAGCCAATGAAAATCATGCACATCATCACCTCCTAGCAAATGGACCCACCGCCTGCAAAAGCCTTGCCCCTTTGGGAAGATCGGATGGTGGCCACATGATCGCAAAGTGGAAGAATATTCCTCACAATCATGCGGCCACTATAGATCTCCCCTGCAATGTCATTCCACCTAAGAATATCAAGCCCACCTTATCTGGCGAACTGGCGACCGAAGAACTTTTTCCAGTTTACGAAATGCTTTCCACCATCGCTAAAGAACTTAGCGATCACGCGACCATTATTCACTGAATCACTGGATGAATTAGGGCATCACCTTTTTATTGCATGAATGTGCAAACACATAGAATATTGTCGACACCACCAAATCTCTATCCACTCTGCCAAACCTCAAACCCCACCTGGGTCTGCCCGATGCCAGATGTCACACCACCATTCACTGCGGCTGCCAAGTCATACTGAGACAGGACCCACTAACGCATCCGAAAACTAGGTCCCACCAACAACAAGTCACTATGAAAATACATGGATGAATAGAATAGTGCCAACTATGCATACGTGTCAATGGACCCACCTGCCTTCCTTATGAGAATCAATGACTGTCGCTATACCACTACATTAAAGGTTGAATAAGTTATATCAATGGTATAATGACAGGCACAAGATTAAACCAAACTTTAATCTGCCTGAATGCCAAGAAGACCGGTCTCACCACACATATCTGCCAACTAGCCCCAAGTGCTAGATGTCAACTAGTCACGTGGTCACATGTTAGAAATTTTTGACATGCAATCATACGACAACCAATCATTTTGAGACCCTTTGGAATACCAGGCCCACCACCCATCACACTTGCACACATAGGAAATGCTAGTCAAATAGAAAAATATGAGGTAAAAAAAACACACAAGATTTTTGA
Source organism: Chamaecyparis obtusa (assembly GCA_027943335.1). NCBI lineage: Eukaryota > Viridiplantae > Streptophyta > Pinopsida > Cupressales > Cupressaceae > Chamaecyparis > Chamaecyparis obtusa. Next base: position 68,188 of record BSBK01004194.1, on the reverse strand, counting down.
CACAGTGAAAGACCAAAAACACACAGAGTTTATGATGCCAAAAGATAAGTGCTCAAATGCAGGAAGTACAAGGTTGAAAACAATGAAGGGTTTCACCTAGACTGAAAACATCATGGATTTTTAGAAACACTGTGGGTTTTTGACACTATGACAGATTTTGAAAATTTATTTCCTGTAAACCTTAGTATTTGAATAACTTTCTAGATTTTGTAATTCAGCACGTGCAAATTGGACTACAGCAAGGTGACAACATGAAGAACACAGGGCATGAGACCTTAAGAAAACTTGCAAGGCAATAGGCCATTTTCTAAAGATTTTTCATTGAACCAAAAAATGGACTAACAGTGGCTCTAGTTGGGGATGCATGGCTCTTGCAGGCACGACAAGAATTCAGAATCACTTGGAGAGCAGACCACCAACTGGATAAAACAACGAACCTCAAAAAACATAGGGAACAGGAAAGAAAAGCACACAACAGGAAAGGGAAAGATATTTACAGATATTTACAAGGTTTACAACTTTACTTGATGGCCCTAGGCCACCAAATTGAAATCAATGACCCTTCTGAATCAAAGGTTTGATTTTCATCCACATACGTGACCCACCACCTAAAAATTTTATGATCATCCTACTGCAAATGTATGTGAATAACCATGGGCTGAAAAATAAAACTATAATGATAACTGCCCATGTCTTTCCAGTCACAACCACCATATTCATATTCAAATTCCAAGAAGTAGGGAACATCATCTACTTCTTCCTGCTGACTGGAAAGAATAAAAAAATCACCTTGTAATGCATCAGAAAATAAAACATACTAAGCATCATGCATTACATCAGAATTACCTGGCTGAAAAGGACTCGAATCCTCAGATTTACCTTCACATATTACTTCAGCCATTGAGCAACTTGGTTCCTCCATGGTGTCTTCACTAACTGCATCATAAACCAAGTGAAGACCTTCTTTAAATATTCTATGACAGGGGAACACTACATCATCATTTTCACCAAAAGAATTTTTGTCCCAACTATTGAAGACTAGATCCTCAACACTGTCACACTCAGTATCATATTTAGCAGAAATAGGAAAAGGGTTTGAACAAGAAATTTGTTCATCACTGTAATCTTGATGATAGGAAAACACACTGTCATGTCCTTCTACCTCCTCTTCTACAGAGTCACTACCAGAGGGGGGACCTAATATAAATGGATCTTCATGGTCACTTTGAACACCAGCCTCATTATCAGTGTCAAAAGATATATCACAGGGGAGCTACAAATCAAAATCCAAAACAAGGGCATAGCTCTGAAATTCCTCAGCTAAGAGTGCTGAAATCCTCTCACTGCTCAATGGACTTTGGGCCTTAATATCATTTTCCTCAGCCTCACCCCTAGTGCTGCAAACATCATCCTTGTGAGGAACAAGGATATAAATTTCTGGCCTTAGATCATCTTGTGTAGAACAATCTATGCAGGAATCATCATCTGCATTATATCCAATATTCTGCCCTTCACTCAAAACATCATCAAACTGGGACAAGAAGATTGTCCTCTCATGTTGACAAAAAGAAAAATCTGCAGACAAAAAGAGAATATTGCCATCTTCAGATTCATCTTCAACATCCTTATATGCACTGATCTCAGAATCAGCTTCATAGTCAACACTCTCTGCATAGTGAGAATCAACATCAGAAACACTAGCCTCCTCATGAACATCATTAGGAGCCACCAATCTTAGCAATCTTATGTCTTCTGCTAACTGTCAGTTCACCATTTTCAACCTTGCTAATTCCTTCTTGAGAGTAGCAATTTTATCAAAATTCTCAACAAACTTAGCTCTCAACACATCCCAAGAAGGGATTGAACATGAAGGCAAGGACAAGAACCACTTCCTTGCACCATCAGAAAATGTGTGCACAAATAACCTCATGGCAATATCTTCATGTTCAACATCCATATCTCCAAAAACACCCATGACAACATCAACATGCTGGCTTGCAGAAATAGATCCACCAGCCATGAATCTTAGCAAGCACTTCCCATCCTCAGCAGAGAACTCATTAGGGGCACCTTCAATGCCATTAAAACAAAAGGGCTTAAATTCCTCCATGAGGAACTGCCCACAAACACTCATCCATTTACAACAGTGCTACACACTTGATAAGGAAATATTTCAATAAGAGAATACTTGAAATTTTGCAGCAAAAACCTTATTGACTGAAAGGCAGAGTAGATCTAGAGCTCACCCTAAAGCTCTATCAAGTTCTTTGCTATGTAGAGTCACCACCTTCTTGAAGAGGATAATCAATTCATTATTTCTTCTTCCAGCCAACACAAAACTACACCAGGTATACACACTATTTATCAGAAGATGCACTGATCAAACAGAGACAAATCAAAGTCGCGACTCACAACTAGGTGAGAAAAAAATTAGCAAATGCTTTATTTTTGTATCTGACTCTTTTCTAGACTCTCCCCAGCAGATTTGCCACTTTGTTGGTGACTCGGATGGGCAAATCAATCTGGTCAATAAGATACTATAGAATTTTGAAACAACCAGAGATCTTAATAGATATTTTTATTTTTCATTGTTCTCCCTAGTAGAGTCACCATTTTGTTGGTCATTCCCTTTGATCTTCAAAACTTGTATATTTATACTTTGATGGATAACTATATTGAAACTTTGACTCTATCACCACTCCAAAGTCTACAAGGAAGAGGGCCAATTAACAAGGATCAAAGAGATCCTCCTACACTTGGAGCCTCAATGCTCGGGTGGGTTTACCCTTGACTCACTTCTTCAAAGGAGTCTCTAAACAATATACAACTATACCCTTTACTATCTGATTGAAATGTTTATCATTTAATTATGTGTGTGTGATTGCTTATGATGGACTACTTCCAGAGAATGGATCAGTGCCTTATCCCAGGGTAGAGACTCACTTAACAACCTATATCACCCTAAAACCTTAACTCAAACACATATAGATTCAGAGTAAGTACTTTGCCTATTACTCCCCTCACTCACATATTAGGACATAAAATCCTTATCTTGTCATGAACTCAATGGAGTCACCTTAAAGACTTTAATCCTAACTTTGTTAGGAACTCAAAGATAACCCCAAAATACTCTTTGTTTACCATATGCTAACCCACTTTATGCAATCAACATATATGAGCTCAAGAGAAAAAGAAAAAGACATACACCAATATGAGATTGGAATCTAGAAAAATTCTTACTAAGACTCACAGAATTAATATATTATCAAATGACAAAATGCACAAAGGAAACAGACCCTAAATCTAGGCTCTCCTTATTCAAATTTTCACTATCAACAATCTGGGACCAAAACCAAAAGAATTGGAACCCCTACAAACTCAAAAAGTCTACAACTTATACCCCCTAGTCATCTTGGAAATTTGCAACAAGCTACGGATGACTAGGGCTAGGGTTTCAACAACCCAACTTGCTAGAAACAATCATGAATTTAATTCAGGGGAAGAAAACACCTCCAATCCAAGAAAGAGGAAATCTTGAACTTATCCCTAATTATGAAAGTTTTCTCTGCAAGTACAAAAGATCACAAAACCAAGCTCAAAAGTACACCCTGCAACATGCCTTGAGCCACAACTATAACGTACAAGCTCTTCAAACGAGCACTAGACATCTTGGACCACACTGTCAATGGAAAACCAATCGCTTCTCACCAAACAGGGTCATTTTTGCATTGAATTCCATAAAAATGGTACCCTCTATCGCTGGAAACACTCAGAAATTCAAATTCAAACTATAATGGTTATTTCTTTGGCACCTGCAGAGAAATGATGGCCAAAATCAAAACCTTTATCAACTTTATATCCCCGTCATCTGATCAATCTCCCTTCGCGGGCTTTACATTTTGAACCCATCAGACATCTCAGGTTAACTCCGCAATGGTGACGAACAATAGTTTTTCACATGATCACATAGCACGAAGATGGGCTACGCGATCATGCGACAACCTGCTAACACTACAACCACTGCTCGCCCCTAAGTATTGGACCCACTACGTGTATCCACCTTAGCACTTGCTGTCCAATGAAAATCATGCACATCAGCAGCTCCTAGAAAATGGACCCACCACCCGCAAAATCTTTGCCCCTTCGGGAAGATCGGACGGTGGTTTGATGATTGCAAAGGGGAGGAATATTCCTCATGATCATGCCACCACTGTAGATCTCCCCTGCAATGTCATTCTGCCTAAGAATATCAGGTCCACCTTATCTGGTGAACTGGCGACCGAAGAACTTTTGCCAGTTCACAAAATGCTTTCCACCATGGCTAAAAAACTTAGCGATCACATGACCATTGTTCGCTAAATCACTGAATGAATTAGGGCATCACCTTTTTATTGCACAAACATGCGAACACATAGAATATTGTCGGCACCGCCAGAGCTCTATCCACTTCGCCAAACTTTAGACCCCACTTGGGTCCGCCCGATGCCACATGTCACACCACCATTCACTACGGCTGCCAAGTCATACTAACACAGGACCCACTGACGCATGTGGAAACTAGGTCCCACCAACAATAAGCCACTGTGCAAATACATGGATGAATAGAATAGCATCAACTATGCATACGTGTCAACAGACCCACCTGCCTTCCTTATGAGAATCAATGGCTGTCACTCTACCACTGCATTAAAGGTCGAGAAAGTTATATCAATGGTATAATGACAACCACAAGATTAAACCGAACTTTAATCTGTGCAAACGCCAAGAAGACCGGTCCCACTGCACATATCCGCCAACCAGCCCCAAGTGCCAGATGTCAACCGATCGCATAGTCGCATGTCAGAAATTTTTGACATGCGATCATGTGACAACCAATCATTTTGAGACCCTTTGAAATATCGGGCCCACCACCCATCGCACTTGTGCACATAGGAAATGCTAGTCAAACAAAAAACTATGAGGTCAAAAACACACACAAGATTTTCAACACAACGAAAGACCAAAAACACACAGGGTTTCTACGCCAAAAGATAAGCACACAAAAGCAGGAAGCACAAGGTCAAAAATAATGAAGGGTTTCACATAGACCAAAAACATCATGGATTTTTAGAAACACTGTGCGTTTTCGACACTGTGGCAGATTTTGAAAATTTATTTCCTACAAACCTTAGAATTTGAATAACTTTCTGGATTTTGCAATTCAGGATGGGCAAATTGGACTAGAGCAAGGTGACAACATGAAGAACACAGGGTAGAAGACCTCAAGAAAACTTGCAAGGCAACAGGCCATTTTCTAAAGATTTTGCATTGAACCAGAAAATGGACTAACAGAAGGCTAGGAAAAATAGGCATAGGAGGCCTTCTTTGTATCATACCTACTTGGATTAAACAATTTTTGGTGCTGATAGCTATGTCAAAGGCTCAGGGTAAAGAAGTACCACCCATAGACTGGATCATGATAGAAATTTGACCATTCAAACTTTGCAAGTAGTATAGGAAAGCATGGTCAGCTGATGGCCTTACTGAGACTAGAATTCTATTCCATGTTTTGAGGAATCTACTATTGTAATCTATCATTTGCTCTTGAGGGTCTCTCTTAATTGTTGTTAACTACTGAACTAGAGATAAGTTATCTGATTTATCCTCAAAATGATTACTTAATGCATCCCTTAATTGATCCCATGAAGTAATGGAACCAACAGTTAAGGTTCTAAACCATTCAAGGGCCTTACCTTTTAGAGAGGCTACTAATAATTTTGTGGCCACATCTTCTTGAGTTATGTTGTGTATGTTACAGATGGTGGTCACATATCTTATGTGTTCAAAAGCAGTTGTCTACCCTTCCCCTATGAAATTAGGTATACTCTTCAATGCCACCAAAGGCACATCATGATGTTGAGAAAAAGCTAATGGACTGCCTTGGTTGAAAGGTGCAAAGGCAAACTATCTAGCCATTGTAGGAGTTGGAATCTAGAGATTGACAACTATATGAGCTATATTTGCTACTAGATTTGAATCCTCTTCTAGATCTCTAGTTAGAGATCTGCCTCTTATTCTAGAATGAAAGGGAAAAGGTCTCCCTTCTGAGGTATCAGGAGGTGTAGACTGAACTCTCCTTGTAGGGGATGTTCTTTGAGTTGACCTTCCTTTATGACTTCCTTTTGAGGGAAACTCTAAAAATTTAGTGGGCTTTGAGCTCCTAGTCTCAATCTTTCTCATAAACCTTGAACAAGGTTAGCCCTGATCTTTGAAATTAGTGGAGTCACCATATATACTTGATAGAACACTTCTAAAAGTTGGTATTATGCAATCTGTATATCAGAGATAACATAATCTTCAAACAATAGTTTCATTTTTTTAGTCCCACCAAGCATGCCAGAATTGTTATACACTAAGTTTTCACCCTTGTCTCAAGCTCTCGTAGTCTTGATAACCTAGTATAACATGGGAATCATCTCTAGGTTGTGAGACCTATGCTAACTGAGATGAGACCTCTAGGTTCTAGGCTAGTTCCTCTTAGATAATCACCTTAATTTTCTTCTAGACATGAGAATAAATCTTTTGAGGGAAAGGGATAGAAGGAATGCTTGGAAAGGAAATGACTGAAAGCAAACTACCCACTAGGTGATGCACTAAAATTAGGGCTTGGATCTCAGTATAGAGGAATGGAATCAAGGAAAGGCTTAGGTCTAGTAGGTTACAACTTACTAAATAGGCTTGCATAAGTGTTTCATAGGAGGTCCCGAACAAGACACAACCAATGACCTGCAAATAAACATTCACTTCTGCAACTTGGTGTAGGAATGAGACAAGACTATTAGGGGGCTGAAGTATACCCACAAAAACATTTAAATCAGATCAAACATAGTGACACACACAGTTACAAAAAATAAGAGGGATTAGGAACCCTAAGATATCACTGAAAACATCATATACTTTAACCCAATAAGAGATGATCCAAACAAGGAAGCATAGGGACATGAAGAACTATCACAAAATACCTCTGCAATGTTTGTATGATCAATGGGAGATTATAGAATGTGGAAAACCAGAGGGCAGGAAGAAATGCCATGGATAGCTTCCCAAGAAAGAGAATTTCTTCTTTACAAAATGTGAACTCTGAGCACTAAGGCTCCAAAAAGAAAAATATACATACTCAACTTGCACGCAGGTAGGAGTCAAAAATCCTAACTAGGGTTACAAGATTTTTTACATTAGAATAATCAAACCCTAAAGGTACACTGGTCAAAAACTCTAAGAACACCGATGATCGAATCATATTTTTCTTTGCGTGTTGATCCTTCTAAACTGAATTCACCTGTAGACACAACAACCTCAACTTACCAACCCACCTGCAACTCCACTAAACCATGAAGACTCACAATTTGATCATAATTCCCTAGATAATAGTACTGTTCAAAAGGTGGCGCCAACTCTTTCTAGCATCTCCTGGCATGAAAATATGGCACAATACCCTTCAACACTAGCCAATAGTCAACTCCAGCACCCTCTCTACCATAGCCATCCTAAAAATTTAATTCCTAAGCTAACCGTCATCATGCATGGCTGAAAGAATGCAAAACCCTAGCAAAACTTTTGCAAGAAATTTGAATTTAAATGTTAACGGCTAGCCTGGTCATTTTAAAATGTGACTGTCAATACCCTTTGTTTCCTGGTAGATGAACGACCCAAATTACTCTTGAAAAACAACTTTAAACCACTCTGACAAGTCAAAACCACTGTGGAAGTCGATGGCCAATGAGAAATGAGCAGATTGATGTGTCAACATATTTGGACCCACCTCGAGCCCTTCTTCCTTTAAGTCATTTGGCGACCATGTGACCGAAGACCTTTTTATATTCACGAAATCCATCTCTTTACCCTAGTCTGGTTAAGTGATTCAGTGAATAAGGGATTTCACTGAATCGCTAAGTCTTTCATTGACCCTTGGTTAAATCAAGCGAACACAAGAAACCACTTTAGTCATTGATTCACAGAATTTTTTAACTAACCCTAGGCTAAGGCTTTCACATGTCAAAACCTCATTCACTTCATTCGCCTCATCAGCAAACACCTCGGCTCTTTGCTGACATCAGACTCACCTAAGACCAGATTCTAATCCAATGGTGGGTGCAAGATCTCATACCCTTCAAATATTCTTTCAGATCATACGCCCGTCGTAGATCCTCATTAAGCTGTGACCCTACTAACACATTGGTCCACCTAGAAGTCTTCGTTAGCACTTGGTAACCAATTATATTCGAGCACATCAACACACCGAGGACCCACCAATGAACCCCTGACCAAAAGCAAGATCGACAATCGTCTAAAAATCTCATATCTTTGACACAAACCTTGCAAAGAAATGACAGTCGTTGATCTTCTACTGACTGTCAGAACCTTTGACCACCAAAAGAACCCAGCCCCACTCACAAGAAATGACTCATTCACACATGGAGCAATCAGGAAATGCCAACTGCATACACCTGGCAGTGGACCCATTGAACCTTGAAGCATTGTCGCCTGGGAGCCAATAGAGAATAAGCACGTTACCAGAAAAGGACCCACCTCGAGAGGCCAGAGATAAAGTAGGATCAACGATTGTCACATGATCACAAGTGTCAAAAAAAATCCTTGCGGACATGCGACAACTGTTACATCAACATCGACTAACAACTGTCAGGCCCGCATTGACACATCATTACAAATCATCATCTCTCGACCAATTAGAAGCCTCGACATAGGACAATGTGGCATCAGACCCATTGACACACTGCAATGCTTCATTGAAAGGGAATCGATGGTCGGCACATGATTTGATGCTCTAACACAAACCCTTTAGATCATCAGATAGCCATTAGATTTCATCGACCGGGACCCCACATAAAAAGACTATCGGACCAAGACCACAACTAAAACGGTAACTGCTCGCCAAATCGTAAAGTGTTAAGGGGTTAACCATCGGGAATCAGAGATTTGGTGACTGAAGGATTTTAAAATGCGCACATGTGAAAATGGGACTTTGAAGTTGCTGAATAAAGTAACATTAAAATAGAACAGGGTTCTAGGGTTTTAGACACAACGACTAGTTTTTATGAATTTTTTAAGGGTTTTGCACCTAACCAAAGACCTAGAAACCACTGCAGAGACTAGAGGGAAGCAGATAAAGCCATGAAATTTTGTAGAGTGCTTGGCAAGGTTTAAATAGGGACCCGGGGATAGATATTTGCCAAATTTGCATGCACATGAGAATTAGGGTAACAGTTACCTCTTCTTTGATGGTTAGAGGTTAATCTTCTTTTACTAGGACAAATAATAGCTCATCAAAACTATCCACTCATGGAAGGATCATAGGAACAACTATTTCAATAACATCAAGCTTTACACAAAATTTTTCTATGATGGAATCAAAACAATCCTCTACAAGGTTATTGTTAACTTCCTCATCTTGGAAACATGCCTCTTCTCCTGTAAGCTCATAAACCAAAAAATCAACATCATGATTTATACCTTCCAGTTGTGGAAAACTTGTTGTTGAGGTGTTCACAGCCATATCCTCTTTATCTAGCTCAATAAAACAAGGAAGATCATTCAACAAATGAAATGAAATTTCCTCTTTAACACCCTTTTCTTTCTCATCTTCATTCAACTACTCCACAAAAATAGGAAGCTCAACAAAAAAGGGTAGTTCATTAGCCCAAAACATTGCACCTTCTCCTATATCAGCTTCCTCTTCTTTTGCAACCATTAGAAATTGTTCATCATTCTGCTCTTGAGCCTTTGTCACTTTGTCATCCAGCATTGAACTAATAGTAGTAACCTTATTTTCAGCCCTCTGATCATGGACTAGCTAACATGGAATAACCTTTACAAGGTTTGGTATTGTAAATTCAGGATGTTTGGTCCAAGACGGCTTCCATGGCTACTCAATACTTTGATGATTAATATTAGATTTAATTTGAGGATTGAGGAAATGATTTGGCTAACTTTTCTCAATCATGAAATCATGTATGGTTTGTTCTATTTTATTGGAAAGACTATGACCCCTAAAACTTGTAATTTCAAGCCTTGAAGCATTACCTTGAAAATGGGGAGCATAACCTAACCTAGAACTTGGAAACAAAATCTTAGGAACCTCTTTTTTGACAAGTTGACTTGGGGCACAAAGGGCTAATTCAGTTTTCTACCTTTGTACCTGTGACAAGTAGTTTTTCCATTCCTCTTTCACTACAACTTTGATGTAACATAGACCTTGTTGATGCCTTGATCTAGTCTCTCCTAGAATCAAAGAGGCTAAAATCCTAGCCTTACAGGTGCTATCCCTTTCCCCTTCTAAGAAGTCTCAAACTCCTTTTCTATTCAGTCTATGACACCAAGGATTTGATAAAAACTCACTGCTCTAAGAAATTCTCTCTTAACTTCTAGCTTTGAACACCTCTATAAGAAATACAAATAAACCCCATAGTCAGTACTCAAGTGGAGAAGAGGCTTATTTCATTAACCAAGTAGTCTCAAACTACATTTGACACCATCTTCTTCAAGCTAGATCCTATCGCTAAAAGGATTTGACTGTTCACTGGCCTAAAAAGGCTACAAGGATAAAATAGGCCTAATTGACTAGTTTTCCTTAATATCTCCAAACTTATATAAACAAGGTGCCCATATAATCATAGATTTGAATACCCTTTTGGAAGGGCTTAAGGATTTTGCAAGTCTTCCCTCCTCACACTGTCCGTATAGTACCTTCCTAGAAACATGCCTATTTTTTAGGGTTTTGAACTCACTATCTGAATCAGTGAGGGTTTTCCAATATACCCTCTATCTATCTTCCTCCAATTCTCTTTAGTATTGGTAATTCTTCAAAGAGCATTGAACCTCCTCTCCACATGCTTTGATTGAGGCTTTGAATGTCCTCAATCAGTCCATTAGCTCTAGAAGAATTCATTGATCCCTAACCAAACCATATTGCTTGCCTAGGGCATCAGCTTATAAATGCATGCTGAGCTTTCCAGGGCCCCTCCTATGTACAACATATAGTAAAAGGAGTCTAGACATGAATCCAAAGGACCCATATAGATTGTAGGGTGGGAAAGTGTTCTAGCACTCCATTCTTCTAAACTCTATCAGGGCTAACCCAAGATAGGGTAAAACAAATAAAATAAAGCAAACTAACTTGGAACCAAAAGAAAATGCAAACTAGAAGATCTAAGAATCCAAATAAATCAACATTAAACACATGAAAACATTACAGTGGATCTTTCAATCCATTTCTTAAGTCTACCAACAAAATCTTATATCTCTGTCAAAGAAAAAAAACCAAAAATATAATCTTCTGCAAATCCTCCAGTTTGTTCTCCATAGGGTACTCTTTCCTAATTCCCTAAAATTAGGGTTTACAAACCTTAAATATCTCCTTCCTTTGTGTTAGGGCCCATGGATCAGGCTAGCAAGCTAATTGGTCAGTTACAAGCATTTTGCAAGAAAATTGTCATGACAACTTTCAAAGTTGTCAAAAAACTTTTTGGTGGAGATGCAAACCACCAACTCACACTTCTTACTCACATAGCTTTGATCATAAAAGGGTCTTAACAGACCATTTGGATCCTCTAAACCTTAAAGAGGCCAAATTAACAATTTTGACAAATCTATCCTAAGCTTGGCAACTTAGCACAGTTGGCTAAAATAGACTCAACCAGGCTCAAAAGATAACACCAATGACCTAGGGAAGAAAAGACTAAGATCAAAACCAAACTACCACACAAAGAGAAACCAAAAATATACTTCTCCCAAACCTAGTGGCTTGGCTAAGGCCACTACAAGACATAATTTAGGAACACTACATACCAAATAGCCCTACCTAGGTGCCCTCACCATACTACCCCACAAGTAAAGAGCTTAAGTCACTCCTATGACTAGTAGATCCTTTGGGATGCCCAAATTCTTGAAGTTTTCTGCTTCCACATAGGTAGACTCAGATTTAGGCCCATCCTTCCATTGAATAATGTGTTCCATATACACCTTGTGCCGAGTAGTCTTCTTGACTCTTGAGTCTAAGACCTTAGCTGCTTCAAGTTTTGGTTTGGGGGGTAGGGCCGAATGTTCTACATCAACACACATGTCTACAACATTAGTAGCTAACTCAATGAAAGGACCTTTGTACTTGATCAAATCAGAGACATTGAAGACTGGTGAGATATTCAGCACACTAGGAAGGTCTAATTTGTAGGCATTGGCCCCATACTTGGCTAAGACTTTGCAAGGAAAAATTCTCTTCATCTATAGCTTAGTAGACATACCTTTCTACAACCTTGATTTATTTAGATGAACCATGACACTATCTATTGGTATCTTTTTCTTGCAGGACCAAACTTGAATCAAAAGGTGGGTTTGGTCCTCAAATTAGGCACTCAAGTTTAACAAGAAAATAGAACCAAATGATGAGGATAGAGAACATCCACCTTCTTCTTTGAGCTCCACATCACTCAGGCAGGTATTACCTTATCTTCACACTCAGGACACCTCATGATAAACAATAGGCCTATAGATAGATTATTGTGGAATAGTCTTCAAACCCCTATAGGTATCATGTACCCCAATGAAAGCAATTCTTAATGCAATAGCCCTACTTGCATAGAATGGGTATGAAAACTAGAGACCTATACTAACAACATGAAAGGGAAAGGGTGGAACTAAAAGTAAATGATTTGAAGATGAGTTGAAGGACCTCTGAGATGTCCTAAGTCCCTCATAGACCAGTGCCTTGTCCAATGGGACATAGAGTGAAATACCCTATTGTAATAAATAGCTATGAAATAAGAAGACAATGTAATCAATGTATTGATGCCTAACATCAATCACATACCATGACCAAACCTCACTTTAACAACCCACTTGTGTATCCAAGTATGTTATTACCCATTCAAAGGATTTTAACCCTCCCCTTAGAAGAGACCTATAAATAGATAATACATTAACAAGCATCCACTGGAAGACAAGCATGACATATCTTTGATACCTCAGCTCATACATACATGAAAACTAATCCTAAACCAATTATCTCTGCAAAGACAACTCTACTTGCAAACACATAGGCAATGCAAATAGAAAAATCAAACACCCTTGATGTATGATTAATGAATTCAGGATTCAAATGGAGATAGTTTGATCACAGTAAGAATATATTGAATCCTCATAGATAAGACAAATTAGTTATAATACATATCATACTCTCTGAGCCAACAAAAGAGAAAGGAACACCCTATATGCTGAGAAGTATAGAAAATCTATAGGAAAAGGACCCTTCATGGAACTAGTTCTCCTCAAAAATTTGTAGAAGAAGGAACAGAACCCTTACAAAATAAAACATTTCACCATTTATACCACTAGCTTCCTTGGAATCCCAAAAGAATTTAGGATGCAACAAGCTTTGGACAGCTAGGGTTAGGGTTTCAATAACTACACCAACCCTAATTACAACAAAAGTTATTGCAGGGGAAGAAATACAGACAACTCAGAAAGACTGAATCTTAAATACATCCGCAATCATGAAAATCTACGAGAAAAGTACAAAACAACAAGGAATTGCCATGAAAACTAGTCTATTCAATCACCCTCCAATATGCCTCAAGCCATTCTATGTTCACTCCTTACATGGTATAGATCTCTGCAATCGATCATGGCACACCCTGGACCACATTGCAATAGCAAGCACCACCAAACCAATCGAAATCAGTTGTTAAAACCATAAATTTTGGTACTTCCTATCACTGGAAACCCTCTACAAATTCAAATTTGAAATCAAACGACTACTTTATGGCACTTTCAGCAAATCGGTGGTCAAAATTTAAATCAGGGCCAACTTTAAGTCTTGGCCGTTAGATCTTCATGCTTTGTGGTCTTTATGACTTATCTCTTAAAAGGGCCCTAGTCAAATTTAGAAAACTAGCAACAAAGGTTTTCGCCAGTTTGCAGAACACTTTTTACTTCCGTCGAATGATTTAGCAATTACATGACCTTGTTCACTGAATCGCCAAGACTTTTAGAACGTCACCATTTTATCATGTGAATGACCGAACCCTTTGAAAATTTATCAGGCCGCCAAACATTTTGTCAGGACCGCTATACCTTTAGACCAAAACTTGGGCCCACTTATAAGAGAATCAACGGTCATCTCATCTTCGCATACCCATCCAAGATTCTATCAAATTTCATGCCCACCATCAGATAAAGAATCTTCTGCCATCTCTGACAACCATCTGATAGGAAATAAAATCAACGGTCATCGCAAGATCTTAAGCCTCTGACAAAACCCATAAGATTATAAGTCATTCATCGATTCACTAATAGGATCAGGACCCACTGACACATCCAGAAACTAGGTCCCACTGATAGGCCTCCACCTCATACTACATGGACCAATAAAAAACCTCCAAATTAGATCCTCCTCACACCGGGATCACCACCAAAGATACGTTTGAGACAAATGAGATCAATAGCTGGCGTAAGATCTCAAGCCTCTGACAGATTCCATGAGAACTTACACCTGTCGTTGGATGGATTATGGATGTCAGGACCCACTGACCCATCAGAAAATTAGGTCCCATGGACATGTCCAAGTAAGATTCAAAATCAACAGATGGTGCATGATCTCAAAGAGGAAGAATATTCCTTAAGATCATGCACTGAACGTAGATTGAAAAGCCTTCACTACAGGCCCCACTGACAAGATCCCTCTTAGCAACACAATGACCAATGAGAGAATGCCAACTGTGCCAACATGGCAGTGGACCCGCTTGAAAAGAAAGACTATGTCATCAGGAAAAATCAATGATTGGTGTAAGATCTCAAGCATCTGACATAGTCTATGAGAACTTATGCTAACCATCAGATGGAAATGCTATCAGAAGACCAGGCCCAGAAAACACTAAGGCTAAAACATAGGAAAAATTAAAGCTCAGGACTTCAGAAAATTTAAAACTTGTAGGGTGCTGGGAACTTAGGAAAGATTAACTGGTGACTTAGGGAATATTTAAAGGGGACCCACCAACACATGAAACCTAACCATGAACATGGAAAAGTTGGTCATTTTAAATGACACATGCAAAATATAAGGTTTTAAGTGACCCGCGAAAAGGTAATGCAAAAATAAAATAGGGCCAGGGCAATTTTAAATTTAAAGATCCAACGGCTAGATTTTAAAAAACAATTTGCCAAGGGTTTCAAGGCCATGGACACAAAAAGACTGCAGGGACCAGAAGAAAAAGGCTAGAGCCATGAAAATTTTTCTAGTTGCTAATAGTGGCTCTAGTTGGGGATGATGGGCAACTTGTGTCCATGCAAGAATTCAAATCTCTGGGAGAGAAAACCACCCACAAAACAAAAATAGGGACCTTCACAAAAAATGACAACCGAACAAGAAAGAAGGAAATAGGATAGGGAAAGACAAGTGTACAAGGATTTACAATTTTTTACAAAAATTATACAATTTTATTCAGTGGCCCCAGGCCACCAAAAGAAAATCAATGCCCCTCCTAAATCAAAAATTTGATTCTCATCAACATATGTGACCAACCACCTGAAATTATCTTGATCACCTTGTGGCCAACATACATGAATATTCATGGGCTAAAGAATGAAATTGTACTGATCACTACCCATGTTTTTCCAGTCATAGCTATTACATTCATATTCAAATTCCAAGAAATAAGGAACATCACTTACTTCTTGATGACTGGGATAAATAAAAATTTCACTTTGTAATGCATCAGAAAATAGAACATAAGGAACATCATGCATTACAACCCAATTACCTAGCTGAGAAGGACTTGAATCCTCAGATTTACCTTCATGAATTGCTTCAGCCACTAAGAAAATTGGTTCCTCCCTCATGTCATCATGAACTGGATTATGAACCAAGTGAAGGTCAATGTCATAAACATTGTTACAGGGGAGCAATTGATCTGCATCATCATTTCCATTAAAAGAAGTTCTATCCCAATTATTGAAGACTAGGTCCTCAACACTGTCACCATCACTGTCATTTTTAGCAGAAGGAAGAAAAGGACTTGAACAAGAAACTTGTTCATCAATAGAATTCTTATGACAGGACAACACACTGTCATGACCTTCAACTTCTTCTTCTACAAAGTCACGACATGAGGGGAACTATAATGTACATGGGTCCTCAGGGTCACTTTGAACACTGGCCTCATTATCAGTGTCAAAGGATAAATCATAGGGGAGCTACAAATCAAAATTCACAACAGGTGCATACCTTTGAAATTCTTCAGCCAAGAGTGCTAAAATCTCCTCATTGCTTAGTGAACTTTGGGCCATATTTTCATCTTTCTCAGCTTCACCCCTATTGCAAACATCTTCCTTGTCCAAGACAAGAAAAGAGACGTCTGGCCTTAGATCATCTTGTGTGGAAAAATAACTACAAGAATCATCATCTGCATCATACTCAATACTCTACCCTTCACACAAAACATCATCAAATCAGGACAAGAAATAAGAACTCTGATATTGAAAAGAAGAAAAATCTGCAGATAAATTAGAAACATTATCACTCTCAGATCCATCTTCAGCACTCTCATATGCACTGACCTCAAAATCAGCCTCATAGTCAACACTTTTGGCCTAATGAGAATCAACATCAGGACAACTGGCCTCCTCATGAATATCATTAGGAACCACCAGTCTTGGCAATCTTATGTCCTCTGCTAACTGTCAGTTCACCATTTTCAACCTTGCTAATTCCTTCTTGAGAGCAGCAACTTTATCAAAATGCTCAATAAACTTAGCTCTCAACACATCCCAAGAAGGGATTGAACATGAGGGCAAGGACAAGAACCATTTCCTTGCACCATCAGAAAATGTTTGCACAAATAACCTCATGGAAACATCTTCATATTCAATATCCATGTCTCTAAAAATATCCATGACAGCATCAACATGTTGGCTTGAAGAAATAGATCCACCAGCCATGAATCTAGGCAAGCTTCTCCCATCCTCAGCAGAGAACTCATTAGGGGCACTTTCAATGCCCTCAAAACAAAAAGGCTTAAATTCCTCCATGAGGAATTGTCCACTACAATTCATCCCTCTATATAGTGCTCAACACTTGATAGGGATACATTTCTTCACAACTAATTTTCATAAAAATAGGACATATGAAAACCAAAATACCTGGAAGCCTTGAAAAAACACTTTTTGACTGGAAGGCAGGGTAGATCTAAAGCTCAGCATGCAGCTCCATTAGGTTCTTTACTATGTAAAGTCACCACCTCCTTGAAGAGAAAATTTTTGTACTTTGTAATTATATCTCCTTCCAATCAACGACAACTTCACTAGGATTTTCACACTGTTTATCAGGAACTGCACTAATCAAACAAAGACTTCAGAGCTGCCTCTCAACATTTAGTGAGAAGTTTTTACAAATGTATTTTTGATATCTGACTCTATATTATTATCTTCAACCAAGACTCTAGGATTATCCAGCCAAGCAAGGAAGCTTGCTATGATTTACTTCTTCCCTAGTAGAGTCGCCAATTTGTTGCTATATTTTTCTTGTAGGACCAAACTTGAATCAAAAGGTGGGCTTGATCCTCAAATTAGGCACTCAAGTTTAACAAGAAAATAGAACCAAATGATGAGGATAGAGAACATCCTCCTTCTTCTTTGAGCTCCACATAACTCAAGTGGGTATTAACTTATCTGCACACTCAGGACACCTCATGATAAATAATAGGCCTACAGATAGATTATTGTGGAATAGTCTTCAAACCCCTCTAGGTATCATGTACCCCAATGAAAGAAATTATTAATGTAATATCCCTACTTGCATAGAATGGGTATGAAAACCAAAGACCTATACTAACAACATGAAAGGGAAAGGGTGGAACTAAAAGTAAATGATTTGAAGATGAGTTGAAGGACCTCTGAGATGTCCTAAGTCCCTCATAGACTAGCGCCTTGTCCAATGGGCCACAAAGTCAAATACCCTATTGTAATAAATATCTATGAAACAAGAAGACAATGTACTCAATGTGTTGATGCCTAACATCAATCACATACCATGACCAAACCTCACTTTAACAACCCACTTGTGTATCCAAGTATGTTATTACCCATTCAAAGGATTTTAACCCTCCCCTTAGAAGAGACCTATAAATAGATAATACATTAACCAGCATCCACTGGAAGATAAGCATGACATATCTTTGATGCCTCAGCTCATACATACATGAAAAGTAATCCTAAACTAGTTATCTCTGCGAAGACAACTCCACTTACAAACACATAGGCAATGTAAACAGAAAAATCAAACACCCTTGATGTATGATTAATGAATTTAGGATTCAAATGGAGATAGTTTGATGACAGTAAGAATATAGTAAATCCTCATACATAAGACAAATCAGTTACAATACATATCATACTCTCTGAGCCAACAAAGGAGAAAGGAACACCCTATATGTAGAGAAGTAGAGAAAATCTATAGGAAAAGGACCCTTCATGGAACCAGTTCTCCTCAAAAATTTGCAGAAGAAGGAACAGAACCCTTACAAAATAAAACATTTCACCATATATACCACTAGCTACATTGGAATCTCAAAAGAATTTAGGATGCAACAAGCTTCAGATAGCTAGGGTTAGGGTTTCAACAACTACACCAACCCTAATTACAACAAAAGTTATTGTAGGGGAAGAAACATAGGTAACTTAGAAAGAATGAATCTCAAACAGATCCACAATCATGAAAATCTACGAGAAAAGTACAAAACAACAAGGAATTTCCATGAAAACTAGTCTATTTAATCACCTTGCAATACACCTCAAGCCATTCTATGTTCACTCCTTACACGGTACAGATCTCTGCAATCAATCATGGCACATTCTGGACCACACTGCAATAGCAAGCACCACCAAACCAGTCGAAATCAGCTATTAAAACCATAAATTCTAGTACTTCCTATCATTGGAAACCCTCTGCAAATTCAAATTTGAAATCAAAGGGCTACTTTATGGTGCTTTCAGCAAATCGGCTGTCAAAATTTAAATCAAGGACAAGTTTAAGTTGTGGCCATTAGATCTTCATGCTTTACGGTCTTTATGACTTATCTCTTGAAAGGGCCCCAATCAAATTTAGCGAACTAGCGACAAATGTTTTCGCCCATTTGCAAAACACTTTTTACTTCTGCCAAATGATTTAGCGATTACACGACCTTGTTCACTGAATTGCCAGGACTTTTAGAACATCACCATTTTATCATGCTAATTAGTGAACCCTTTGAAAATTTATCAGGCTGCCAAACATTTTGCCAGGACCGCTATACCTTTAGACCAAAATCTGGGCCCGCTTATAAGAGAATCGATGGTCGTCTCATCTTCGCATACCCATCCGAGATTCTATCAGATTTCATGCCCACCATCATATAAAGAATCTTCTCCCATCTCTGACAACCATCTGACAGGAAACAAAATCAACGGTCATCACAAGATCTTAAGCCTCTGAGAAAACCCATAAGATTATACGTCGTTCATCAATTCACTGATAGGATCAGGACCCACTAACACATCTGGAAACCAGGTCCCACTGATAGGACTCCACCTCATACTACGTGGACCAATAAAACACCTCCAAATCAACTCCTCCTGACACCTGGACCACCGCCAAAGATACGTTTGAGACAAATGAGATTAATGACTGGCGTAAGATCTCAAGCATCTAACAGATTCCATGAGCACTTACACCCATCGTTGGATGGATTACAGATGTCAGGACTCACTGACCCATCAAAAAATCAGGTCCCACTGACATGTCCAAGTAAGATTTGAAATCAATAGATGGTGCATGATCTCAAAGGGGAAGAATATTCCTTAAGATCATGCGTCGACCATAGATTGAAAAGCCTTCACTGTAGACCCCACTAATAGGATCCCTCTCAGTAACACACTAACCAATGAGAGAATGCCAACTATGCCAACATGGCAGTGGACATGCTTGAAAAGAAAGACTACGTCATCAGAAAAAATCAACGATCGGCATAAGATCTCAAGCATCAGACACAGTCTATGAGAACTTACACTAACCATCAGATGGAAATGCTATCAGAAGACCGGGCCCAGAAAACACTAAGGCCAAAACATAGGAAAAATTAAAGCTCAGGACTTAGGAAAATTTAAAACTTGCAAGGCGCTGGGAACTTAGGAAAGATTAACCCGTGACTTAGGAAATATTTAAAGGGGACCCGCCGACACATGAAACCTAACCACGAACACAGTAAAGTTGGTCATTTTAAATGACACATGCAAAATATAAGGTTTTAAGTGACCCGTGAAAAGGTAACGGAAAAATAAAACAGGGCCAGGGTAATTTTAAATTTAAAGACCCAACAGCTAGATTTAAAAAAAAAATTTGCCAAGGGTTTCAAGGCCAGGGACACAAAAAGACTGCAGGGACCAGAAGAAAAAGGCTAGAGCCATGAAATTTTTTCTAGGTGCTAACACTATCACCTACCTCAAACTGAATATTCTTTCTCTTCTCATTAACCTTGGCCTTCAACTTTTGTGTTGAGTCTAGGATGTTCTTCCTAACTTGTTCTTGAATCTCTTTGATTGTTTGAGTGAAGTCTTCAGCATGACCACTCCTGTATTCCATGGCTCCAAGGTCTCTAAGTTCACATACATCTCTTGGGTGCATCCCATAAACAATCTCAAAGGGACTCTTACCAGTAGTTTTGTTCATACTATCATTGTATGCATACTCTGCTTGAGGAAGAACTACATCCCATGTTTTCCCATATTCCTTAGTTAGACACCTTAACAAATTTCCCAACACTTTATTAACCACCTCAGTTTGGCTGTCAGTTTGAGGGTGGTAAGCTGATCCAAATGAGAGATCGGTACCCAATATACTCCACAATATTTTCCAAAAGTGACTCATGAACTTAACATCCCTATCTGAAACAATGCTAAGGGGTAGTCAATGGATCCTTATAATTTCCTTAAAGAACAAATGAGTAATGTTGCTAGCATCATGTGTAGTCCTGCAAGGTATGAAGTGTCCCATCTTACTAAATCTTTCTACCACAACATAAATGCTATCATGCCCATGCTTAGTCTTTGGTAAGCCTACAATGAAATCCATTCTCACACACTCCCATGGTCTATTTGGCATGGGTAGAGGTTGATACAAACCTAGATTACTGGATCCTCCCTTTTCTTTCATGCACACTACACACTTTTCTACATATTTGGTGACATCTCTAACCAACTTGGGCCAATGATAGAATCTTTTCACAAGATCTATGGTTTTTTTAACCCCAAAATGACCACTCAAGCTACCATTATGTTTCTCTTGTATGAGGTTTTCCGTCATGGATCCCTTGGGCACACAACTGATTTCCCCTAAACAACAAACCACTTTGCAAAGTAAAATCAGAAAACTTACTATGGAAATGATTCTGAAAATGAGAGCATACCTTGTAGGCTTCACCAAAATCTTCATCATCTTTGTAGAGGTCTTTGAAACTCTCTATTCCAATGCTACTTAGCTATACTTCTTGAATGGTGAGAAGCCTTCTACTTAGTGCATCTACATCCTTGTTTAGCTTCCCTTTCTTATGCTTGATTGTGAAAGTGAATGCCTGAAGATACTCCATCCACTTTAGGTTCCTATTGCTCAACTTCTCTTGTGTATTGATGTAGCTAAGGGCCTGATTGTCTATAAATACCACAAACTCCTTTGGCAGCAAGTAGTGCCTCCATTTTCTCAATGATTGTTCTAAGGCATATAGCTCCAAGTCATAAGAAGAGTATTTCTTCTTAGATTCATTTATTTTCACTAAAGAAGGCCATTGGTCTACCTTCCTGGCTTCACATACCTCCTACTGCCAATCCACTAGCATCACACTCTATGGTGAAAATTTTATCAAAACTAGGAAACCTTAGGATAGGTTATGTTGCTACTTGTTCCTTGAGTCTCTTGAATGCTTGATCTACTACAAGAGTCCATTTGAACTTGGTCTTGAGACCTTCTTTAATGGTATCGACCATTGGTGCACAAACACCACTAAACTACCTTATAAACTTCCTATAAAAATGAGCCAAACCATGAAAGCTCCTCACCTCTATTTCTAATTTTGGTGTAGGCCAACTCAAGATAGCTTCCACCTTACTTGGATCCATTTTTAGTGATCCATAGGATACTACAAGCCCCAAATAAACAAGCTCCTATTTGAAGAATTCACACTTTTCAAGGTTTATGGAAAGCTTCTCCTCTTGCAGCCTCTTTAGGACCATCTCCACATGTTTCAAATGCTCTTCTTCTGTCTTACTGAATATGAGTATTTCATCTAGATACACTACCACAAACACACCTATGAAATCCTTAAGCACTTCATTCATGATCCTCATGAATGTGCTAGGTGCATTTGAGAGGCCAAATGGCATAACTCTCCACTCATAAAGCCCATCAGTGGTCTTAAAGGTTGTCTTCCACTCATCACCATCCTAGATTCTAATCTGATGGTATCCACTTCTAAGGTCCATCTTGGTGAAATACATTGCCCATCCAAGGCAATCCATCAAATATTCAATTCTAGGTATAGGGAACCTATACCAGATTGTAATCCTATTTATGGCTCTTCAATCTATACAAAGCCTCCACTTACCACCTTTTTTGAATGCCAACACAACTGGGACTGTACATGAGCTTATGTTCTTCTTAATCAGCCCTTGATCCAATAATTCTTGTACTTTTCTAGCTACTTCCAAGTTTTGTTCTGGAGTGAGCTTGTAGGATGCCTTATTGGGTAGTGATGCACCTAGTATGAAGTTTATTTGTTGACTTATTACTCTTCTAGGAGGTAAGGATATTGGGGTACCATCACTAACTATCTCCTTATACTCTTCCAACAACTCTTGTATGGCCGATGGCAATGGTTCTATTTTGACTTTCTCCTCTTCCTTGGGTTTGAGTAAGATAGCATACTCATCACTCTCTTTGTCTTTAAGAGCTTTGATGAACTCCATTTTTCCACTCATTAATATGCTTGGGGTCTTGGATTGAGATTCATCCTCTTCTAACAAGGACTGAATTTTAAAATTTTTGTTCTCCTTCTTGAAGGATATTGAGTTCTCCTTGCCATCATATACTACACTCCTGCCAAATTGCCAAGGCTTGCCTAATAGCAAGTGGTATGCATCCATGGGTAGCACATCACAAAGTAGTTTATCTTTGTACCCTAAAATAGAGAACTCCACCCAAGCTTGCTCATTCACCAACACACTTTGCCCTTTGTTTAGCCATGTCACCTTGTATGGGTTGACATGAGGAATCTTTTCTAGTTTCATCTTGTTCACACCCTCCTCTGCTATGATATTGTCAGTGGAACCTGAATCCACAATCATCTTGAAGACTTTACCAAGAATTTTACACCTCATCCTAAACAATGCTCTCCTATGCTTGGGCTCATCTTTGACTACCTGTCTTATCAAAACCCTCTTAAACATCATGTTTTCTCCCATTTCTGAATCAATATGGTCCACCTCAAGTGTTTTGTTGCTCGTTGTTTCCTCATGGGTGTAGGCAACTCTATTTCCATTGTTTGATGAAGAAGGTTTATCATGGAATCTATAGGCTGAGTTATCCAATTGGCCATAGTTGTAACATTTCATGCTTGCAAAGTAAGAACTGCTCCTGCCTATACCTCTTCCTCTATTTGGACCTCCTTGTGTACCTCTACCCCTAGAATGACATTCTCTTGGATTGGTCTCATTGCTATGTTCAGTCAACTTGGATTCTCCTTGGTTCCTCTGCTCATTACCCCTACCTTGGTAACCACCTCTATGATTCAATTGGTCTCTACCTCTACCTCTACCCCTATTATCAGAGTCTCCCTTCTTTTTGTTTCTTTCTTCAACTTTGGTAGCTAATTGATGACATTTTTGGACTGTGGTAGGAGTCCATAAACATATCTCCTCCTGAATGTTCCATTTTAGACCACTTAGATATCTGGCCACCTTAATGCATTCTTCTTCTTTTATTTTGGACCTAAGGCAATTTTTTTGAAATTCCTCTGTATAAGAAGCCATATCTAGGTCCTTTTGCTTTGATCCCTGTCTCTCTTTAGGAAGTTGAACTTCATAGTCTTCTAGAAAATAATTTTCCTTCACCTTATTCACCATGGCCTTCCAATTTGCTATAGGTAGCTTCCCCATGCCGACCCTCTCATCTTGCAGGTATTTCCACCATGTCAAGGCTGCTCCTCTCAATCTAGATTTGGCAACCTTAATCTTTTGGGCTTCTGTCACACCCTAACATTCAAAATGATTTTCCATTCCTTCTATCCACTCCATGACTGTATCAATGTCCATCTTCCCACTAAAAAGTGGCAGTCCTTCAAAAGAATTTGCATTCAAAGCCTTGATGGCCTTTAAGAATGGCTCTTCACTAGTTAAGGGGTCTGGTTCAGGTATGATGTCATCCACATCAATCATTTTATTTCTTATGTCACTAGTTTCAACACCCCTATTTAGTTCTTGTGCTCTTTGATCAACCACTTCCTATAGCTTTATCCTCATCTCATCCATATCATCCTCAAGGAGTCTATTTATCTCCTTTTTCTCTTCTACCTCTTTATCTAGCTCTGCATTGGTGACCATTGTCTTCTCCCCTACTGATTCACTAGTATATAGAGACATGCACTATCCTCACAATCTTTTACCATGCTCTGATACCAATCTGATGTAACATAGACCTTGTTGATGCCTTGATCTAGGCTCTCCTAGAATCAAAGAGGATAAATTCCTAGCCTTAGGGGTGTTAGCCCTTTCCCTTTCTAAGAAGTCTCAAAATCCTTCTTTTCTATTCAGTCTATGACACCAAGGATTTGATAAAAACTCACTACTCTAAGAATTTCTCTCTTAACTTCTAGATTTGAACACCTCTATAAGAAATAGAAATGAACCCCATACTCAGTACTCAAGGGGAGAGGAGGCTTGTTTCATTAACCAAGTATTCTCAAACTACATTTGACACCATCTTCTTGAAGCTAGATCCTATCGCTAATAGGATTTGACTGTTCACTAG
Organism: Chamaecyparis obtusa; assembly: GCA_027943335.1. NCBI lineage: Eukaryota > Viridiplantae > Streptophyta > Pinopsida > Cupressales > Cupressaceae > Chamaecyparis > Chamaecyparis obtusa. The sequence continues at coordinate 43,092 of BSBK01004194.1, read as the reverse complement.
CCTAAAAAGGCTACAAGGATAAAATAGGCCTAATTGACATATTTTCCTCAATATCTACCAACTTCTATAAATAAGGTGCCCATCTAATCATAGATTTGAATACCCTTTTGGAAGGGCTTAAGGATTTTGCAAGTCTTCCCTCCTCACACTGTCCGTACAGTACCTTCCTAGAAACAAGCCTATTTTTAAGGGTTTTGAACTCACTATTTGAACCAGTGAGGGTTTGCCAATATACCCTCTATCTGTCTTCCTCCAACATTCTTCAATGTTGGAAATAATTGTAAAATAATTGAACCTCCTCTCCACATGCTTTTATTGAGGCTTTGAATGCCCTCAATCAGTCCATTAGCTCTGCAATAGTTCACTGATCCCTAACCAAACTAGATTGCTTTCCTAGGGCATCATCTTATAAATGCATGCTGAGATTTCTAGGGCCCCTCCTCTACACAACATATAGTAAAAGGATTCTATACATGAATCCTAAGGAACCATATAGATTCTATGGTGGGAAAGAGTTCTAGCATTCCATTCTTCTAAACTCTGTCAGGGCTAACCCGGGACAGGCCAAAATAAAGAAAATAAAGAAAACTAACCTAGAACCAAAAGAAAATGTGAACTATAAGATCTAAGAATAAAAATACATCAACATTAAACACATGAAAACATTACAATGGATCTTTCAATCCATTTCTTAACTCTACTAACAAAATCTTATATCTCTATCAAAGAAAAAAAACCAAAAATACAATCTTCTACAAATCCTCCAGTTTGTTCTCCATACGGTACTCTTTCCCAATGCCCTTAAATTAGGGTTTCCCAACCTTAAATATCTCCTTCCTTGGTTTTAGGGCCCATGGATCAGGCTGACAAGCTAATTGGCCGGTTACAAGAATTTTGCAAGAAAATTGTCATGACAACTTTCAACGTTGTCATGACAACTTTCAAAGTTGTCAAACAACTTTTTGGTGGAGATGCAAACCACCAACTCACACTTCTTAGTCACATAGATCTGATCATACAAGGGTCTTAAAAGACCATTTGGATCCTCTAAACCTTAAAGAGTCCAAATTAACAATTTTGACAAATCTATCCTATGCCTGACAACGTAGCATAGTTGGTTAAAATAGACTCAACCAAGCTCAAAAGATAACACCAAGGACCTAGGGAAGAAAAGACTAAGAGAAAACCCAAACTACCACATAAAGAGAAACCAAAAATAGACTTCTCCCAAACCTAGTGGCTTGGCTAAGGCCACTACAAGCCAAAATTTAGGAACACTAGGTACCAAACAGCCCTACCTAGGTGTCGTCACCAAACTTGTTTAGCAAGAAACTCTTGCTCATTCCTTTGAGCCTCCACTTCCTCCTGATGAGTATAAGCTTGATAGGAAATCTCATCTTGCTACATGTTATACTGATGAAGGGTGCTCCCCTTAATGCCACAAACACATAACAGAAATAGAGAAACAACAACAATAATATGCAAGAACAGAAAATTGGCTTCTTATTATCTCCACAAATGTGGAATTACAAACTTTCAGAATTACAATATACAAAGCCACATGGGCATTCCCTTACAATATTCTTTAGGACAAAGCCTCGAATCAATACCCAGATCTACTACCCAGAACTATTCTGAACTGCCTAAGACAATAATATAGCCTTCCTTATATAGGCAATTTTCCACCGCCTGGGAAGGTTCCAGAATTTTAGCCAATAAGGCTGACCAACTTAGAATTATTTTATTTTACATTTTACTACATCATAGTCGGCTCAAGATAACCTTTGAAACCCGAACAGAAATTTTGAAGAAATTTATTTTCCGCCATTTCAAATGGCCCAACTTCGGAAGACCATAAGTCATCACCCATTGACCCGCTCGGCTATTATAACCCCATTTCGAAAACACCACGAAGTGCTCTACAGGCTTGACCGGCGCAAGCGTCTGTCACCCAAATTTTTGACCTCATCCGGGGCCTCTAAAGCCTTCAAAACTGAGTTCAAAGTTTCTGTACCCTGTTGCCAATACCAAAAATCTTCAATATCTTCCAATATACACTTGATCTGGCAATGAAACTTTACTGGCAGACTTATATGACCAAAATGAACCTCCAAGAAAGAAATCATGTCATTCTGAGCACATATGAAAATTACCAAAAATAGTAACTTTCCATAAATAGCAGCTCTACACAAAATAACCCTTATTGAAAATAGAAAATAGAAATATTTTTGGGTGATGCAAGATTGCTCTTACACCCAGGATGCTCCTGCATCCGACACCCAGGGTAATTTGAGAAGTGACCCTGTCATGACTCAGGTGTGCAGAGGAAAACTAAGATGGTTAACCTCCTCCTTTGTTAGCCATGATGAATCTTCAATAGGTCATCCTTTCCATTTGACCAAATACTCTTCATATGTCCTATTCCTTGTGCTTCTACCAACACGACTGTCCAGTATGTCTTCAATCTCCTTGATATCTGAACTGGTTGCTGGAATATTCCACTGTGTTGCTGCAACCTCATCTTCAACACCTCCTTCATGATACTCTATCAAATCTGAAATGTTAAACACTGGTGAAATATTCAGCTCAGTAGGCAATTCTACCTCATATGCATTTCCTGAATCATGCTTCTTCAATATCTTACATGGTCCAAACTTCTTCATTTTCAGCTTGTTATATGTACCAACCGGAAACCGCTCCTTCCGCAAATGAACCATGACTTCATCACCAACCTGAAATTCCTTATGCCTCCTTTTCACATCTACCTTAGCCTTATACTGTGCATTCATCTTGGCAATATGCTTCCTCACCTCCTCATGGATGTTCTTCAAATGTTCTGCAAAATCCTCAGCTTCAGCACTACTTATTTCTCCTTTATCTATCTTCCTCAATTCAGATGCATTTCTTGGACCACTTCCATATACAATCTAGAATGGTGATTTACCAGTGCTTCTATTGACAGAATTATTGTATGTAAATTCTGCCTGTGATAAAATTAAATCCCATCCTGTTGGCTTATCTCCAACCAAACATCTCAGCAAATTTCCCAAGCTCCTATTCACCACCTCTGTCTGTCCATCAGTCTGTGGATGATGTGATGAACTAAACTTCAAATCTGTCTTCGACTTCTTCCATAATGTACGCCAGAAATATCCAACAAACTTAGTATCTCGATCTGAAACTATGGTCTTTGGCAAACCATGTAGTCTCACCACTTCTCTGAAAAACAATCCTGCTACATGAACAGCATCATTAGTCTTCTTGCAGGGAATGAAATGTGCCATCTTTGAAAATCTGTCAACCACCACAAAAATTGAATCATGTCCCCACTGAGTCCTCGGTAAACCAAGAACAAAGTCCATGCTGATATCCTCCCAAGGCTTCTCTAGTATAGGTAATGGCTGATACAACCCTGTATTCTGCTTCACTCCTTTCGCCATCTGGCATACTCTGCAACTCTGTACAAACTTCTTCACATCTTGCTGCAATTGTGGCCAATAATAATTCTCACCAACCAAAGCAAGGGTTTTATCACGACCAAAATGTCCATCCAATCCTCCGCTATGCTTCTCCTTGATGAGATTCTCCCTCATAGAACTTCATGGAATGCACAACTGACTCCCTCTGAATAGCATACCATCCTGGATGATGAAATCCAACCATTTCATCCTGTCTAGAGTAACAGGTTCTGTACAAGCTTTCCAAGCTTCACCAAAATCAGGATCCTCTGGATACAAATTCTCGAGTTCTTTGAACCCAACCACTTCAATCTGCATTTCTGTCAGTAATAGTTGCCTTCTGCTAAGAGCATCTGCAACCCTATTAGACTTTCCACTCCTGTGTTTCAAAACAAATGTATAACTCTGCAAAAACTCAACCCATTTCAAATGCCTTTGATTCAATTTTCCTTGACTATTCAAATATTGCAAAGCTTGATGATCAGTATACAAAACAAACTCCTTAGGAAGTAGATAATGTCTCCACTTCTTTAATGCCTGAACTATAGCATAAAATTTTTGATCATAAATAAAATATTTCCTCTTGGCATCATTTAACTTCTCACTGAAATAAGCAACAGGTTTACCTTCTTGGCTCATAACAGCTCCTATTGCAGTACCACTAGCATCACAATCTACTTGAAACACCTTATTGAAATCTGAAAGTGCTAAAACAGGTTGTTCTGTAACTTTTTGTTTCAATAATTGAAAACTCTTTTCTATCCCCTCTCATTATTTCAGTCAAGGGTCCACAAATACTGCTAAAATTTTTGATAAATTTTCTGTAAAAGCTAGCTAGACTATGAAAAGATCTTACCTCAGTAGCACTCCTTGGAGTAGGCCATTCAAGGATAGCCTATACCTTCTCTGGGTCCATTTTTAGACCTTCTGCTGAAACTACAAATCCCAAATACACTAACTCTTTCTTCACAAAACTGCACTTCTTTAAATTAATCAACAATTTCTCTTCTCTCAACTTCTCAAATACCATATGAATATGCATTATATGCTCATCCAATGTCTTACTAAAGATCAAAATATCATCTAGGTAAACAATGACAAACTTACCCAGAAATTCTTTCAGAACCTCATTCATGAGCCGCATGAAAGTGCTCGGTGCATTGGTTAGCCCAAAAGGCATGACTAACCACTCATATAGTCCTTCCTTTGTCTTGAAGGTAGTCTTCCATTCATCTCCTTCTCTGATCCGAATCTGGTGATATCCACTCTTCAGATCTATCTTTGAGAAATACACAGCTCCACTCAAACAGTCTATAATATCATCCATTCGTGGCAATGGAAACCTATACTTGATTGTGATCTTGTTTATTGTTCTGGAATTTGTACACATCCTCCATTCTCCATTCTTCTTTGGTGCTAATACCGCTGGTACAGCACAGGGACTCAGACTCTCACGGATCAATCCTTTCTGTAACAGTTCATGTACTTGTCTGTTCAACTCCTCACTTTTTGTAGGTGTCATTCTGTGTGCTACCTTATTCGGAAAACTCACTCCTGGGATCAAGTCCATCTGATGACTGATCTTCCTGATTGGTGGTAATCCATCAGGCACGTTATCAGATACAATATCTTGAAACTCATTCAACAAATCTGCAACTTCTACAGGAACATCTTCTACTTTCTCTTTACCAGCTTTTGGAATTAAAGCAAAACATACATGCTCATGCCTCATACCATCTAGGAAATTTCTTCCATCAACAAAATTTATCCTTGCATTACCACATACCTTTTCTTCAGTCTCCTTCAATGGTTTTAGCTTATGCCACACTCCATCCTTTGTCAGGGAATAGGTATTCGCACGACCATCATGTACAGCACATCTGTCAAACTGCCATGGTCTACCCAATAACATATGACATGCATCCATAGATATGATATCACACAATACCTCATCTTGGTATCCACCAATCTTGAACTTCACCAGGCATTGTTCATTGACCATGACCTTGTGGTCATCCTGTACCCAGGCAATCCGATATGGATGTGGGTGTTTCTATCTCTTGAGCTTCAACTTTGTCACCATCTCTTCTGACACCAAATTGTCAGTGCTCCCACTATCAATGATCACATCACAACATTTACCTTCACACTTGCACCTGGTGCAAAATAGGCTCCTCCTTTGCTCAGGTTCATTCTCACCACTCAACAGGACTCTTCTGTTAATCAACGTTTCTCCTCTTTCAGCATCTTCAAAATTTGATGATCTGGCATCTTCATCTACATGTGCAACTCTGGCCTGGCCTTCATTTCTTCTGTCTGTTCTGCCTTGGCACTGAGGACATTCAAATGCCCTATGACCTTCTTCTCCATAGTGAAAACATGTTCCACGGAAGCCTCCTCTTCCAGATCCTTGTCCTCTTCCTCTTCCTCTCTGATCTCTATTATTCTGATCCTGGAAGCGATTGAAATTATTTCCACACTGATTCTGACTGCTACTGGCCTCATCCTTCTTTTTCAGATCTTCATTTCGGCCACCATATGACCGTCCACCAGATCGTCCACCGTGACCTCTTCCATTTTGTCTGCTCTCGAACTTCTTGTTCAGCTTTTCCTCTACTTTTAGGGCAAATTGGTATGCCTCCTCAATACTGCTCATTCAAACCAGATTCAACTCCTCCTGAATGCTTGGCCTTAACCCATTAAGGTATCAGGTAACTTTCTCCTTATCAGCTTCTGCATGGCCTGTTCTGATGAGGAGTCGATAGAACTCCTCTGTATACTCCTGAACAGATCTTCCTACTTGCTTCAAACTTTGCATTTTCTTTAGTAGATCAAGCTCATAATCAACAGGAATGAACTGTCACTTCAATTTATCCACCATCCGATCCCATCTTGTGATTTTATCTTTCCCTCTTCTATTTCACTCCAATTGAATTTCTTGCCACCAGATTTTTTGCATGACCTTTCAGTCTGGCCTTCGCAAATTTGACCCTATCAGGATCCTCAACATCTTCATACTCAAAATATTCCTCACATTCATTGATCCAGTCGATCAATTCCTCTAGGTTAAGATTTCCAGAAAATGTAGGAACCTCAATCTTAGGTCTTTTCCCAATCTTGGAAATCGCCCGAAAAAGTCTTTCTTCCTCCTGGTTCACAATTTCAGCTTCTCCTTCTTGATATTCTTCTTCGGCTTCATCCTCGCTTTCATCTATGACATTAAGATTCATTCCTCTACGAATCTCTTCTTGTAATGCTCGCACTTGTCTTTGCAGCTCTCTAACCTCAGGTGTTACAACACCAGCTCTTCCGCCACGTTCCCTTCGTGGAGGCATTTTTGCGATGCGCGCTGAAACCCTAGCCACGGTCCTGGTGCAAACTGCCTCACAGTCGGTGATCTGTTTACACACTCAAGAACTCCTGCTCTGATACCACTTGATGAAGGGTGCTCCCCTTAATGCCACAAACACATAACAGAAATAGAGAAACAACAACAATAATATGCAAGAACAGAAAATTGGCTTCTTATTAGCTCCACAAATGTGGAATTACAAACTTTCAAAATTACAATATGAAAAGCCACATGGGCATTCCCTTACAATATTCTTTAGGACAAAGCCTCGAATCAATACCCAGATCTACTACCCAGAACTATTCTGAACTGCCTAAGACAATAATACAGCCTTCTTTATATAGGCAATTTTCCACCGCTTCGAAAGGTTCCAGAATTTTAGCCAATAAGGCCGACCAACTTAGAAATATTTTATTTTACATTTTACTACATCATAGTCGGCTCAAGATAACCTTTGAAACCCGAACAGAAATTTTGAAGAAATTTATTTTCTGCCATTTCAGATGGCCCAACTTCCGAAGACCATAAGTCATCACCCGTTGACCCGCTCGGCTATTATAACCCCATTTTGGAAATGCCACGAAGCGCTCTATAGGCTTGACTTGTGCAAGCGCCTGTCACCCAAATTTTTGACCTCATCTGGGGCCTCTAAAGCCTTCAAAACTGAGTTCAAAGTTTCTGTACCCTGCTGCCAATACCGAAAATCTTCAATATCTTCCAATATACACTTGATCTGGCAATGAAACTTTACTGGCAGACTTATATGACCAAAATGAACCTCCAAGAAAGAAATCATGTCATTCTGAGCACATATGAAAATTACCAAAAATAGTAACTTTCCATAAATAGCAGCTCTGCACAAAATAGCCCTTATTGAAAATAGAAAATAGAAATATTTTTGGGTGATGCAAGATTGCTCTTACACCCAGGATGCTCCTGCATCATATACTCATGTTCTCTTTCTATAATCCTCACTTTCTCTTCGAAGTTTGACAAAATGTCATCTAGGTTTGCAACATATTGGTACTAATTTTGAAAATCAACAAAATGGCTATCTTTGGGTTGCTAATGTACAAAGGCATGTTGTCAGGAAACTTGAGCAGGGGTGGGAGAGTGGTAAGCTTATGGAGCTTGTTGGCTATTTTCTATTACAAGATCATTTTGAATGAAACCAGTAGTATAGTTATTTTGATATGGTTGATAGGGTGATGTATGGGAAGTAATTTCATGGAAAGGATGATGGTAAGCCATGCTTCTATGAAATTTTCTTAATGATGAAACATTAAAATAAATTGGAAAATCATTGAATCACTAAAAATTTAAAAAAAAAACCAACTTGTTTTTTCACATACCAGCACTTTATCTTCTTGAAACCAGTAGATGTTTGTTCAGAGTCACCATTTGTGTCGTATTTCTACCTCCTAAAGGCCAAAGTTGTTTCTTTAAAAACCAACAACAGTAATACATGAAGTTTGAAAAGAGCTGACAATTAGCTCTTTGTCATATCGGGTGTGCCAAAAACTACTATCTCTAAAAGTTGCACCCTAACTAGGCTCCAAAAAACTCACTTTGAAAAACATGGAAACACTCCAAGGTTGTGGGTAACCTATAGATGGAATGAATCTCTAGATTCTAGGCTGGTTATTGTATGATACTTCACCTAAAGTCCAAAAATTTAACTTTATGAGGAAAAGGGATAGAAGGATAACATGAAAATTGAAATCTAACTCTAAAGGGCGATGCACCAAAATGAAACTTGTAGCATACAAAAAAATTATTCCTAAAAACTCACCTAAATACAATCATAAACTCACATGACCTATTTAATTCATGTTCATGCATAAGTATTTCATAGAGAGGTCTGAGAAATTATGTGTTTAGGAAGGAAAGAAAGACTTTCACAACACAAAACTATGACAATTTCTTTAACACAACTGAAAGCTGCAACAAAATATCGGCAATAAATAAGAAGGAAAAATACTACATAAAAATGATCCCCAATGTATTCCTATATCTGCAAAAATAAGTTACAAGCTAAAACAAAATGAGAAAAAGGAATGAAAATAGTCACAAAGCTCTCAAAACTGAAAAAAAAAAAAAAAACAAGAACTGTTTACAAATGAGTCTCAACTCATACTGATACAATTTTCACCAAAAATTCATCATTATCTCTCAAAAGCTCTAAAAAATATCCAAAAAGCAATAATTCCACTTAGAAATTTCAAGCCTATTTCGATGACATCTGCAGTTGGTCATAACATTTGCAAAATATCATACTTAGACTTTTTAAAAGATAAAAATAAATATCTTATTTTGCATCATAAATATTAAACAATTTATCATCCATTTATTTAATAAATATCAGAGATATTAATTAGATAAATTTATTATAAGATATTTATTATTTATAATAATTTAATAATAATTAATAATTAATTTATTATTTATTATTTTCACAAATATTAATTATATTAATGATGTTTATTAAGCAAAAATTAAAATCACTTAACAACATTATTAATATAATAATATTTGTTTAAAATAATATATAATAAATGAATATTAATAAATATTAAAATGTGTCAAATAATTTATTTATTATTTACTTTTTAAAAAGTCTAAATACATACCTTACCTTTTGAACTATATTAATAAAAATGATTTATAAACTATCATTTTATTAGTATAGCCTTTTTACATTCACAACCACAAAACTTTGGGAAAAAGAAGTGATAAAAAAATATTACTTTGGCATACGATAAAGTGTATGCTCCTGAGATATTTTCTTGGGAAGAAAATGAAAAAATTAAACAAGGAAAAAAAGCCTTTCTCCTTGGCACATACCAAAGAGTAAAAGGTATGTTTGAACCCTAAAGCATTCATTTTTTTCATTTTCATTTTACTTGCTTGGCTGAGAAAGAAAAACTCCAGCCGCCATGAGGAAAAGAAGTGGGTTTGAAGATATTTGGTGGAGCTTTTTGTTGTTGTTTGTGATGCCATGGATGGCTTTTCATTTTCTTGTCTTCTTCTCTGTTGTTGGCCGCCATAGATGAAGGCTTGACTAAGATTTTTATTTTTTTGCTACTTTATAGAAGCATTTGTCTGCAACATTTCTGAGAGCCTCCATTGAACATTTTTTTGTGAAGCTTCCTTAATGATTTCATGGAGATTTCGAGCCATTTATTGCAGATTTTGAAGGATTATTGTGGGCTGCAATTTTTCTGGTATGTTAAAGTCATTTACATTCTGAAAATGTTCTCCTATTAGCTCCATTTCTGTGACATTCTTGTTGTTTCTTCATGGCTCAAATTTATTTGATTTTCCCTTCCATAAAAATGAAGAAAAATCTCTTCTTTTTTGTATAAATTTATTGCCTTAAGATTGATGGATAAAAATAACAATATCTACAAAAAATAATTATAAAATAACTCTGTATCTCCTCTAAATTCTGGTTTTGAAACCCCCATGTTCATAACACATTGAAAAATGATGTCTTTATTTCACACGGGCTGCAATCATTATTTCTAGGTATTTCATTTTGTATGAAGAAAAAAGAAAACATTGTTCACTTCTTTTAAATGATTGTAGTCATGGCTTTTCTTGTGACTTCAAAACTTTGCAACAAAACATCACAAAATATCATGAACATACAAACATAAACCTTCCCTTTTTCTGCATACTTTGAAATCTTTGTATGAGTACTGCTCCAATGCTCTTTACTGATACTAGATTTCAATCACTACCTGGGCTGCTTTGATGCATGCATAAATTAGATCATAACTTGTTGTACTTGGGAAGAAACATTGTGCTATTTGAGCTTGATTGAAAATATAATCAAAAGGAAGCCTCTAGTGCTCTTAGACAATCATGTCAATGTTCTTTGTGACTGATTTATGGACATGAAGTTTATTTTATATTGAATTTCCTCTCAAAAATGCATTTTATGGTCAATGTGCTTATTTTATTGCTTCTCTTTTTCAAAATTTACTGATTTTCATGCCTTCATTTATGTACAACAAAACTACACTTGGAACTTGAATTGAAAATAGCCTCATTAAGCAAGACTTTAGCTCTTTTTCTCTATTCACCTTAATGATTCCTTGTTGCTTCTATACTTGGTCTTATTTATAGCAGAACTATTGAATTTATGTGATCATTTGATATTTCTTTATATCTATGTCTCTTATTAACAAGCTGGGCTCAAACCCTTGTGGGAGCCAAATTTACGTCCACTTGCTAATCAAAGTTGTAGATATTACACATAGAACATACATGTTAGAATAGAATTACATTTTTTTTTTAAATAATGGATGACTATATGGGGGGTAAGCTATTTATGAATTTATACCATTCATTTCTTAAAACTATATTCTAGTTCTAACCCATTATCTTTTCACATTTTTGTAGGACACAAGGCAACAAGGATACGAGGACCAAAGAGACTCAACAGAGTGAGATATTAGAGGACAATCCAACACATGCCAATCATTTCAGGCAATGACTGGCCCCTATTCATGCATCTTATCTCTTCTATTTTTGCATATGTGTTTATGCATTATTTGAAAACAAAATGCAATGAACTACTTCTATCTAGTTTCACAGCTTGTGGGGAGCATAAATACACAAATTTGATGAATACAAATATTACATCCTCAGAAAAGATTCATAAAGTGTCAGTTTTTATTTTTTGATCTTTTCTTCATGAAATTTAATAATTCAACCATGTATCAAAAATTTCAAAGGTATTGTAGGGTATGTGTAGGATCATGGTATGCCAAACTAGGCCCTTAAGTGGCAATGAAAATTCAGAAAATCAAGTTTAGGCAAGTTGACATAAAAATTTGAACAAGCTATAAATATTACATAAAAAAATATGCAAGAAGAGGATCTGTAGAAAATTGAATTTAGTTTCTAAGATACTAGGCCTTTTTTTAAAAAAAATTATTCTATATGTTCAAAATTTTAAATTTCAATGTAGTAGTACTGAAATTTCAGGAAGAAAATAAGTAGGTGGATGTCTGACCACCTTAAACACAATCAAATGATAATTTTTTTTTACAAGATTCTAGATATAAGTAGTAGACTCATGTTTGGATGTGACACATATTTATTTCTAATTTTTTTCCAAGTAAATAATTAATTATGATTTTTCTTCTACAACTTTTCCAGAATACAAAAAATCTTGTGTCTGACCACGTTAATTGAGTCCAAACTTTATCAAACTAATTTTATTTTTTTTCTTGTAGTAGGAAAATCATATAATGTGACACATATTTTGGATTAAAAAAATGTTATATAGTTTAAAATTTATAGCTATTTTTCAATAAATCTATCAATCAGGACTAGAAAGATAACAAGTAGGTGTATGTCTGACCACATTAAACAAAATCAAATGATAATTTTTTTATAAGATTCTAGATAAAATTAGTAGGCTCATGTCCGGATGTGATTTATATATTTTTGTATTTTTTTCCAAGTAAATAATTAATTATGATTTTCCTGCTACAAATTTTCTTGAATATAAAAACTCTCATGTTTGACCACCTTAACTTAGTCTAAACTTCATCAAATTTAAAGAATTGTTTATTATTATTGTATTAGGTGAAGGATAGAATGTGATGTATGTTTCTAATTTCAAAAATATTATATTCTTTGAAAGTTATAGTTGTTTTTCAAAGAGTCTACCAATCAAGACTTCTTTTTCACATCGCCTCTTTTTGGCATACAATGATCCTGGACATACCCTGTATTTGGTTTGAAAAGAACATGAAGTAAAAATGCACCTTTCCTTGAAAATATGATAGCTCTACCAAATAAAGCTTAAGTGAATATTTTGGTAATATTTTTGGCGATTTCTGCTAGATGTTTGTCTGCTAAACATTAAGACCAGTATGCTAAAATAGTCCATTAGGGAGAGAGTCTCCTAGAATACTAAAAAATATACTCAAATTAGCTTTGAACATAGTTGTAACTCACTTGTGATAGATCACAAAAATCTTGGAAATTTATTGAAAAATGGGAAAGCTAAAACTAAAACTAACTTAACTATGCTTGACAACACTTAGGGAAAATTAAAAAACTAACCTACCCTAGCCTAATCATCATCATAACATGATAAACAAAATCATTTACTAGTTGGCTAGAGTAACTTCCTTTTCTCCTTAAATTGAAATAATGCATGAACCCATAGGAAAATACAACATGAAAACATAAAACACATTTAACCAACTTATGCAATATTTCCTAAAAGATGAAAATGATTTCACTTACTTCACCATGGTGATTGAAAAGATTGGCAATTTATAATGAATCAACATGTTGGACTTGATCTTTTTAACCAACATCCTCATACTCAGGTGCTGAAACAAATGAGGCCATCTGACTTATCTCCATATGAGCCAAGCACCAAATTAGGCAACCTCTTGAAAGCACAAACTTGGAGCTTTCTTCGCTAGCTTCTTTATTTTCTGATTCATCATGGCTTTCCTACATAATTGATAACCAAGTTAACTGTTCTTCCATGGTCATAGGTTCATCTTCTTTTTCTAGGACAAATAATAACTCATCAAAACTATCATCTCGCGGAAGGCTCGTAGGAACAACTTTTTCAATAACATGAAGCTTTACACAAAAAATTTCTATGATAGAATCAAAACAATTCTCTACAAGGTTATTATTAACTTCCTCATCTTGGGAAGCTTCCTCTTCTACTGAAAGCTCATAAACTAGAAAATCAACATTATGATTTATACCTTCTAGTTGTGACAAACTTGTTGTTAAGGTGTTCATAGCCATATCCTCTTTATCTAGCTCAACAAAACTAGGAAGTTCATTCAACAACTCAAATGACATGTCCTCTTTAACACCATTTTCTTGCTCATCTTCATTCGACTACTCCAAACAAATAGGAAGCTCAAAAAAAAATGGTAGTTCATGAGCCCAAAACATTGCATCTTCTCCTATATCAAATTCCTCTTCTTTTGTAACCATTGGAAATTGTTCATCATTCTGCTCTTGAGCCTTTGTCACTTTGTCATCTAGCTTTGAACTAATGTTGGTAACCTCATTTTCAGCCCTCTGATCATGGTCTAGCTCACATGGAAGAACCTTTACAAGGTTTGGTATTGTAAATTCAGGATGTTTGGTCCAAGAAGGTTGCCATGGCTACTCAATACTTTGATGATTAAGTTCAGATTTAATCTGAGGTTTGAGGAAATGATTTGGCTGACTTTTCTCAATCATGAAATCATGTATGGGTTGTTCTATTTTATTTGAAAGAATATGACCCCTAAAACTTGGAATTTCAAACCTTGAAGAACTACTTGGAAAATGAGGAGAATCACCTCACTTGAAACTTGGAAACAAAATTTTAGGAACCTCTTTGTTTATAAGTTGACTTGGGGCAGAAATACCTAATTGAGTTTGGTGCCTTTGTACCTGTGACAAGTACTTTTTCTGTTCCTCTTTTACTACAACTTGTTTAGAAAGTAGCTACTGCTCATTCCTTTAAGCCTCCACCTCCTCAAGATGAGTATAAGCTTGATAGGAAAGTTCATCTTGCTGCATGTTATACTCATGTTCTCTTTCTATAATCCTCACTTGCTCTTGGAAGTTTGACAGAATGTCATCTAGGTTCACAACATGCTGGTACAGATTTTGAAAATCAACAAAATGGCTATCTTGGGGTTGTTGATGTACATAGGCATGCTGCTAGGATTGCGCAGGGGTGGGAGGGTGGTAAGTGTACAGAAATTGTTATGTATTTTCTATTACAAGGTCATTTTGATTGAAACCAGTAATATAGTTGTTTTGATATGGTTGATAGGGTGATGTATGGGGAGTACTTTCATGAAAAGGATGATGGTAAGCCATGATTCTATGAAATTTTCTTCATACTAAAACATTAAAATAAGCTGGAAAAATATTGAATCACTGAAAATCAAAAAAAAAAAAAAAAACTTGTTTTTTTCACATACCAGCACTTTATCTACTTGAAAACAGTAGAAGTTTATACAAATTATCTATGTGTGTCATAATTCTACCTCTTGAAGGCCAAAGTTGTTGTTCTACACACCAACAACAACAATACATAACGTTTGAATAGAGCTGAAAATTAGCTCTTTGTCCTACTGTGTGTGCCAAAAACTATTATCTCTAAAAGTTGCAACCTGACTAAGCTCCAAAAAACTTAGTCACTTCAAGAAACATGGAAACACTACAAGCTTATGGGTAACCTATAGCTAGATTGAATCTTTAGATTCTAGGTTGGTTCCTATATGATACTTCACCTAAAGTCCTGTTAGTACCCTACAAAAAATTTCATGGCTCTAGCAATTTTCCCCTGGTCTCTGGCTAAAGCCCTAAGAAGAATATTCAAAAAACTAGCCGTTACATTTAAAACCCTTTCTTTTTACCCTGGCCTTGTTATAATTTCAAGTTAACTTTTTGGGCCACTTAAAACCTTTAATCTGCATGTGCCTTTTTAAAAAAAAAAGACTTCTTTACATGTCGCATGGTTAGGTTTCATGTGTCGGCGGGTTCCCTTTAATCTTTCCTAAGTTCCCAGCAACCTGCAAGTTTTAAATTTTCCTAAGTCCTGAGCTTTAATTTTTCCTATGTTTCAGCAGCCTTTATTTTCTCTCGGCCCAGCTCTGACACCATCTCCATCTAACGGTGGGCGTATGTTCACAAGCGATGTGTCAGATGCATGAGATCTTAATATCGCCGTTGATCACATTGGGTGACGTTGCCTTTCCTTTTAAGTGGGTCCACATGCCAGGTGTGCCATGTCAGCATTTTTTATTGGTCCATGGGTAAACAACTCAGCATGTGTCAGTGGGACTTGATTTTCTGGATGGGTCAGAGGGTCCTGACATCTGTAATCCATCAAACAACAGGCGTAAGCTCTCGTGGAATCTGTCAGAGGCTTGAGATCTTACACCAGCTGTTGATCTCATTTGTCTCAAACATATCTTTTGCGGTGGTCCCGGTGTCAGGTGGAGCTGATTTGGAGGTTTTTTATTGGTCCATGTAGTATGAGGTGGAATCCTATCAATGGGACCTGAGCTTTCGGATGTGTCAGTGGGTTCTGATCTTGTCAGTGAATGATGAATGGCGTATAATCTTATGGGTTTTGTCAGAGGCTTAAGATCTTGCGACGGCCATTGATTTTATTTCCTGTCAGATGGTTGTTAGAGATGGGAGGAGGTTCTCGATCTAACGGTGGGCATGTAATCTGATAGAATCTTGGAAGTCTTTGCGAATTTCAGATGACCGTCGATCTTCCTGATGTGGGCTCGGTCAAAGTTTCTCAGTCTTTTGGTGGTTGGGATAAGTGTTTTAGTGGCTGACAAATTTATGAAGGCTTCGCTCATTTGCATGAAATAGAGGAAGTTCTCTAAGTGTTTTAGCTATTCAACGAACAAGCATTCGTAGAATTGCTAAACTTTCTAGTGGATAGATAAAGTGTTTCACAAACTAGCAGTAACCTTTTGTCGCTAGTTCGCTAAATGTGGGACCGAGGTTAATGTTTTCCTGTGGTCGCCAGGTCATGGAGTTAGAAGGTGGGTTAAGTTTTCTTTTTGAGAATTGGAAATGCACTGTCGCATAGTCACTAGAGGTAAACCCAAGGTGGCGGTTGAGTTAAGATCATAAAAGACCACAAAAGGGAGAGATCTAATGGTTGTGACTTAAATTTGATTTGATTTTAAATGTTGACCACCGATTTGTTGTTAAAGCCATAAAATGATTGTTGAAGTTCAAATTCAAATTTACAGAGGGTTTCTAGTGACAGGAAGTACCAGAATTTATGGTTTTAACAACTGATTTCCATTGGTTTGGTGGCGCTTGCTATTGCAGTGTGGTCCAGGGTGTTGAGTGATCATCTGTAGGGTTTTTACTATGTGGTTTTATGCTTGAGGTGTGTTGTAGGTGGTTAAATAGACTGGTTTTCATGGTGGATTTATGATCTTTTGTACACTGTTCTGAGAATTATCATAATTGGAGATCAAATTTTGATCTGTTCTTCACCAAGTTGTTTGGTTTTCCCCAAACTGTAGTAATTTTTTATCTTTTGAATTGTTTTGGTGGGTGGAAACCCTAACCCTAACCCTAATCACCCGAAGCTTGATGCATCCTTTTTGAGGATTCCAAGGTGACTAGGGGTATAAGAAGTAAAATGTTTTATTTTGAAAGTGTTCTGATCTTGATTAGTTCCAGGGAGTTGTAGCAGGTGGTATCATATTGTTTTAGATTGAATATAATTTCCTTGTAGTCTTCTGTAGGTTATTGAAGTGGTTTTCTCTCTTCTCTACTTTGAACATGTACATGATTCATTATACTTAATATAATTATTTCAAGCTTTCAAGTCTCTCCTTGGTGTCAATCTTGTGAATTCTAGATTTTCTGATCTATTGCATAGGATTACCTTTGTATATGTTCTAGTCTTCAGTTCTTGATCTGGGATCAAGTGAAATATACTTTGGATGGGACATAGATTCACTTTGATTTGTCTGCAGAAGGATTTTATAAGTAGTGGATGGGCTGGAATGTTTGTATTTATGGCTATGAGTCTTAGACAATAGTTGGTTCATGTTCAATGTTTGTATTTGAGATTTTCCCAATGGATAATGGCACTGATCAGGAATTAGTATATTCAGTTGATTTCAATGCTTGATTGGCTCTTGTTTACTTCTTTCCATCTTCATATATCAACACCTTTTCAAGTTTTAATTGTATTTGGTTGATAGTAGTAACACCCTATAGTAATGGAGAGTCAATGAATGTGAGGTTAGTATTTAGCACTTTCTTACTTTTCAATCTGTTGTTTGGATCCAGTCTTTGGTGTGTGAAGTATAGTTTTCACTGGGTTAGGTGCACCCACCTTGATTTTGCAGAGCCAGAAGTGAAGAGGGTAGTCTTGTCCCTATAGTTGGTCCAGTTACCCTAAGATCCTTATACATTTTGGAACTAACCAATCCTAAAATCAACTTGAGGGTATATTGGCAGCCTAAGAGCATAAGCGTCCATTTTGAAAACCAACAAGTCCCAAAACTTAACTTTATAAGGAAAAGGTATAGAAGGATAACATGAAAATTGAAATCTAACTCTAAAGGGTGATGCACCAAAATGAAACTTGCAGCATACCAAATAATGATTCCTAAAAATTCACCTAAATGCAATCATAAACTCACACAATCTATTTACTTCATGTTCATGCATAATTATTTCACAAAGAGGTCTGATAAATTTTGTGTTTAGGAAGGAAAGATAAACTTTCACAAAACAAAACTATGACAATTTCTTCAACACAAACTGAAATATACAACAAAATATCAACAATAAATAAGAAGGAAAATTCCTATATAAAAATGATCTCCAATTTATTCATGTATCTGCAAAAATGAGTTACAAGCTAAAGCAGAATGACAAAAAGGATTGAAAATAGTCACAAGGCTCTCAAAACTACATAAAAACTGAACTTTTTACAAATGAGTCTCAACTCATACTTATACAATTTTCACCCAAAAGTCATCCTTATCTCTCATAAGCTCTCAAAAATATCTGAAAAGAAATAACTCCACTTAGAAATTTCAAGCCTATCTCCATGACATTAGTAGGTGGTCATAACATTTTAAAAATATCTTACTTAGACTTTTTAAAAGATAAAAATAAATATCTTATTTTTTATTAGAAATATTAAATGATTTAGCATCCATTTATTTAATAAATATCATATAAATAAATTATAACATATTTACTATTTATAATAATTTAATAATAATTAAAAATTAATTTATTATTTATTATTTTCATAAATATTAATTATATTAATGATGTTTATTAAGTGATAATTAAAATCACTTAATAACATTATTAATATACTAATATTTGTTTAAAATAATGTATAATAAATGAATATTAATACTTATTAAAATGTGTAATATAATTTATTTATTATTTACTTTTTAAAAAGTCAAAATATATTCCTTACATTTTGAACTATATTAATAAAAATGATTTATAAACTATCATTTATTAATATAGCCTTTTTACATTCACAACCATGGAATTTTGGAAAAAAGAAGTGATTAAAAATATCACTTTCGCATATGATAAAGTGTATGCTCGGGAGATATTTTCTTGGGAAGAAAAGGAAAAAATAAAACAAGGCAAAAATGTCTTTCTCCTTGGTACATAGCAAAGAATAAAGGGTATTTTCAAACCCTAAAGCATTCCTCTTTTTCATTTTCATTTTACTTTCTTAGTTGAGAAAGAAAAGCTCCAACCACCATGTGGAAAAGAAGAGGGTTTGATGAAATTCGGTGGGGTTTTTTGCTGTTGTTTGTGATGCCATGGATGAAGATTTTTCATTGTCTTCTCTTCTTCTTTGTTGTTGGCCGCCATGGATGAAGTCTCGACTGAGATTTTTGTTTTTTTTGCTACTTTATATAGGCATTTGTCTGCAAGTTTTCTTATAGCCTCCATTGAAATTTTTTATGTGAAGCTTCCTTGAGGATTTCATGGAGATTTGAAGCCATTTATTGTAGATTTTGAAGGATTATTATGGGCCACAATTTTTCTAGTATGTTTGAGTCATTTACATTCTGAAAATGTTCTCCTTTCAGCTCCATTTCTATGACATTCTTGATGTTGCTTCATGGCTCAGATTTATTTGATTTTCCCTTGCATTAAAATGAAGAAAAAACTCTTTTTTTGTATACTATTATTGCCTTAAGATTGATAGATAAAAATGAAAATATCTTCAAAAAACAAACATAAAACAACTATGTATCTCCTCTAAATGATGGACTCGAAACCCCCATGCTCATAACATGTTGAAAAATGATATATATTTTCTTCACATGGGTTGCAATCATTATTTCTGGGCATTTCATTTTGTATGAAGAAAAAAGAAAACACTCTTCACTTCTTTTAAATGACTACAATCATGGCTATTCCTCTGACTTCGAAAATTTGCAACCAAATATCATGAACATACAAACATCAACCTTCCCTTTTTCTACATACTTTTAAATCTCTGTATGAGTACTGCTCCAATCCTCTTGACTGATATCAGATTTTGATCACTACCTGGGCTGCTTTGATGCATACATAGATCTAATTATAACTTGTTGTTCTTCCCAAGAAAATTTGTGCTATTTGAGCTTGATTGAAAACATAATCAAAATGAAGCCTCTAGTGCTCTTAGACAATCATGTCAATGTTCTTTGTGACTGATTTATGGACATGAAGTCTCTTTTATATTGAATGTCCTCTCAAGAATGTCTTTTATGGTCAATGTGCTTATTTTATTGCTTCTCTTTTTCATAACTTACTAACTTTCATGCCTTCATTTATGGACAACAAAATTACACTTGGAACATGAATTGAAAATAGGCTCCTTAAGAAATACTTTAGCTATTTTTCTCTATTCCCCTTAATGATCTCTTGTTGCCTCTGTTCTTGGTTTTATTTATAGAAGCACTATTGAATGTATATGATCATATGATATTCCTTTATATCTATGTCTCTTATTAGAAAGCTAGGCTCAAACCCTTGTGGGAGCCACATTTAAATCCACTTGCTAATTAGAGTCATAGATATTACACATAGAACACACAAGTTAGAATAAAATTACATTTTTTTTTGAAATAATGGATGACTATATGGGGGTAACGATATGTATGAATTTAGACTAGTGATTTCTTAGAACTATATTATATTTCTAAGCCATTGTCTTTTCACATTTTTGTAGGACACAAGGCAACAAGGATACGAGGATCAAGGAGACTCAACAAAGTGAGATATTAGGGAACGATCCAACACATGCCAATCATTTCAAGTAATGACTTGCCCCTATTCATGCATCCTATCTCTTCTATTTTTGTACACATATTCATGCATTATTTGAAAACAAAATGCAATGAACTACCTCTAGCTAGATTCATGGCTTGTGTGGAGCATAAATACATAACATTAATGAATAAAAATATTACATTCTCAAAAAAGATTTGTAAACTATCCCTTTTTCTATTTTGATCTTTTCCTCATTAAATGTAATAATTAAATCACGTATCAAACTTTTCAGAGTTATTATATTTGGTTTTAAAAGCACATGAAGTAAAAATGCACCTTTCCTTGAAAACATGATAGCTCTACCAAATTGAGCTTAAGTGAAAATTTTGGTAACAGTTATAGATGATTCTCTCAATGAAAAATATGATACCTTAAAATAAAATATGGAATAATGATTCAAAACTAAACATGAAGTTTCTATTTTTAATGAACAACTACATAATACAAGTATAGAAAATACTTGTCTAAGGAATGCAAATGAAATAATGAAAGGAGAAATAAAAGAAGCCACATATCTATTAGATAAGTTTGAAGTAAGAGTTCTGCTAAACTTTATGAACAACTCTCAAACCAAAGGAGAAATAATGAAAAGAAAGGTTTAGGGTTTTCAATTTTGAAGTTGGAAAGTGATCTAGTACAAAGAAGATCAATGCAAAATAAGTTAAGTCAATGCCTAAGGTGATTAAATAAAAAGAAGGTAAGTATAATTGTAGATCATTATGTTTCAATTATCACAAGGAATGTCATAATTATAATGTATGTATGTCGAAACCTATTGGACCTAATAGACCTAATGCACCTAATGCTAGATCTAAAAATTTGTATGGTAGATCTAAAGGATAAAATGCCAGATCTAATGTTTTTCACGATAATTATTATCACTGCAACAAGTATGGTAATAAGGCTAATGAGTGTGGGAAAAGAATAAATGATTAGAGGCCACACAACCCCAAATTGTTGAGACTTAAATAATAGGGTAGCTGATTGGATGTTACCTATTCTATTTGTTACAATTATGGATATACAATAGTCAATTGAAGGATGAGAATTGGTAGAGGAAATGTTGGACCATGGGGACAAATTTTGTATGGTGTGTTACTATTGCAACAAGATTGGACATCTTGCTAGATCTTGTAGATTTAAGAAGAAGGATAGTGAAGTTCAATAGATGAATAAACCTAAAAATGATAAAGACAAGAAAATTGTATAAGTTGAAGGAATAAGAAATTAGATGAAACAAACATGGGTTGAGAAAGGTGTACTTAATTCTTCAATATTGATAGAGAATTTCACAAAATCAAATAATGTGGAGAATTATTTATCTAATTCAATGCTATTGACTTAGGGCAATAAAATCAAGTAAGATCTATAATTGATACCCTAAGTTGTGTGTGCGGTAAGTTTTATCAAAATATTTACATGCCTACTGATGTTTCAGACAAATTTGTTGAAGAATCTTGTATTTCATATGATTCTATGTGACTACATAATTATTCTTATGGGAAAGTGATCATTTGATATTCTAACTGGTTGCAAATGATAAAAGGTACTATTTGACCAATTCTTGTAAATGTAATGTTATAAAAATTGAAAATTGAAAGTCATTTTTCACTTTTCTTTCCACGAGCTAAGTTGTGCACTTATGAGAGGATATAAGGTGATTTGAGAAATTGTGATAAATAGTTGTGATCTTGTGCTGAAGTTGAAGTGATGTTTGAAGAACCCCAACCAGAGAGAAAAGAGGTATCTCTATGTTGCAAAGGTTCTATTCTATTTTTTGTGAATAAAATTAGTGTTTGCATTATGGACACTCCAGTACTGATTGGAATTACTCAGGAACCAAGGCCTATGTTCAAATTCCAACCTATGAATACAATAGATAATGATTTGATAGGTGTTTTATATTTAGTTCCTCGTGGTGTATTATTTACTAAAGATATAAGATCATTTATCCATTGCAAGGTTGAAGATCTTTGTTCAAATGCTATATTCAAGGCTTGCACCTGACTATGTACTAAATTGGGATTGAAGGATGAACACAAATATTTGAACGGCAAGGGTTTTACCTATATTTCCAACATACCTAATGTTTTTGAGACTAAGTGGATCTTATATGTATTGAGACAAGTTCATGATCAGTTTATTTGGTTGGATAGGCCACATAAGATTACCAAGGAGAGAATTAATGCAGTAATTGGTTTATGTATGACCGGTAGCTTAGCTATTCTAAGGATAATGTCAGTTGATGAGATTACTCATTTGACTAAGTCAAGACAAGATTAGAGGGCCATGATGATAAATGATATTGAAGACATATAGGTCAAGTTTTCATCAATGGTAATCAGTTAGGGCATATCAATTGAGTTGATTGAACAATGTGCCTAGTGGAGGAAATCATGCTGCATAATAGATGGTGAAGGATAATGCATATTACGAGCTATGTGAGATCATGAGAAGTCAATTCTTTGTCAAAAAGGATAAAATAAAGAAGGACAAAAAGAAAATTTTCAAGTATGGTTCTGTATTGGAATGTATATATTTTTCTACCTAAAAAATCATTTCCCTGGTATCATTAATGTTTAGTGGTTAACTCACAAACTGGTAGTAGTGCAAATTAATAAGTGCAAAAGAATATTAGGAAATAAATTTACTAGTATCATGTGGATTTATTTCAAAGACTTTCAAAAATAAATTCATGAGAGGGAAATGATACCAAGTGGTATAGTGGATAAGTATAAAGAATACATATGTTTCATTGTAAGTACAAATACATTTTTTATACAGGCAATACAACCAAGAACCTCTTGGGCTTTACCAATGAAATATGAGGTAGATGGTGATATTATATCACTTTATTCTAATGATTTACTATCCAAACTAATTAATGCAAGTACCCTTAGGTTTTTTACCCACGAAGAAACATTTCTAAAAATTCACTCACAATTGATGGAATCAATGATAGAAAGAAGAGTGAGGAAAATAGTTGATGACCCATCCCAAAAGTGTGGCATTAATAAGGAGGTGGTGGATAATGTAAAGTAGAAGACTATAAGTGATGAAGGTAGTACTTCTAGTACTTCTTCTAAAGAAGTAGAGGTAGAGGTTAAATCTTCTACAACCACTAAGGAAAATGGGAGACAAACCAGGAATTCAATGGTGAAGGAGACTCCTTCCTCTATTACTAGAGAAAAATCAAAGTGGAAAATGTCATCATATCTTGAAGCATCATTGATTAAGGAAAAGGAAAAGGTACAATCACATGTAACTAAGTAGAGTATTTATAAGAGAAATAATGAAATAACTCATGGGTATAAAGAGTAAAAAGGAAAGACTAGTTAGAAAGATATAGTAGAGGAAGAAGAATCCAAAATTGAATCTAACAAATACCAAGCTAAATTAAGGGCTAGTGGTAAAAATTCAAAGGTTGTTGGCATAAAAATTGAAAAATTAGTCAAAATGGTGACTGGGAGATCTAATAATGTATACATCATAGCTAAAGAAATTAGAGAACATGGTAGCATCACTAATGCCACTAGATGGTATAACAAATTTAATGATAATGATAAACAAAATATTGAAGAATATGTTATACAAATCATGAAAAATTCTACAAAGGGGCCAACAAGCTACATATAATTATACTTGATTCATTATTCAAGAAGATTGATGCTAGGTGGAGGTATAACCTAAAAGATGATAAATAGATGTTCAAAAAAGATTTGATAGAAATAGAACCTTAATTACCAGTTGAAGTTGTGAAGAGTCCAAATTGTATTTCTAAACAAGGAGTAGAGTATGTTGAATACTAATTGGTGAATCTCAGGAAGTTTATGCGGAGACTTTGGACATCATAAAGAAGGAATTGGAGAAAGAAGATGAACCAATTGATGATGATGATGCTGAAAAAAAATCTCAAGAGACTATCAATGAAAAGGTAACAATATATGATTTTGTTACTACTAATCAAGTAACTGAATCAATTATCAATGATGTACCTTCTAAAACTCCTCAACAAGTTCGTATTGTTGAAGTAAAAGATGTGCAAGGAAGAGTTGAAACTCAAAAAGATCAAACAAAAAAATTTGAGGTACCTTTTTTTAACTCTTATAGTTGTATAGAAGGAAGGTGAAGTTGTTACAACTGATGGTGAACTTGCAAAAAAATTGAAGATCAAGAAGGTGATGTTGCAATGCAATCAATAAAAATGAAATCGGATCTTAGTGGAAGTTATAGTTATAAGAAGAAAGGAAAGACATTGGATATTATTCAGGAAGAAATTGTAGCTAATCTTGGAGATGATGATGTTGAGGTCATTCAAGGACCTATTGATGTTATAATTAGTCACAATTTCTAGATTTGATTGTGTAGAGTTTTTTCCTTCAATGTTTCAGATCATACTACATGATCCATCATCAGGATGCAAGAGAGCAAGAGGAACAAAAGATGGGATATTGTAGTTCTAGCAGGCAATAAAAGGAAGAGGAGGGAGAGAGTAAAAAGGTACATAACAATTAAAAATAAATAAAAATGGCTAGGCAAAAAGACGATGTCTTTTTAGACCAAATAAAAAAGAGATAAAAATGAAAAAAGAAGAAAATAAAAAGAGCAAAAATATATAAAACACAAGAGAAGAGGAGCCTAAATGAATATAAAAAAAGGACATGAATAAAGATAATGACATAAGTAAATGAACATAAATATACACATGTACATACATATTTAGACACATGCTCTCATGTATATAATCATACTCGTAGGAAATCATACATTCGTACGTTTGTTCACATACATAGGTAGGAAGTTACGCTTATGTGTGTGTGTGTGTGTGTGTGTGTTCATTTACTTATGTCATTATCTTTATTTGTGTCCTTTTTTTATATTCATTTAGGCTCCTCTTCTCTTGTGTTTTATATATTTTGCTCTTTTTATTTTCTTCTTTTTTCATTTTTGTCTCTTTATCATTTGGTCTAAAAAGACATCCTCTTTTTTCCTAGCCATTTTTATTTATTTTTTATTGTTATGTACCTTTTTACTCTCTCCCTCCTCTTCCTTTTATTGCCTGCTAGATCTGTAGTATCCCATCTTTTGTTCCTCTTTCTCTCTTGCATCCTGATGATGGATCATGTAGTATGATCTGAAACATTGATGGAAAAAACTCTACACAATCGAATCATGAAATTTTGACTAATTATTACATATGGATTGTGGAAATATAATAGATTTGACCTATTGATGTTTCCAAGATGAGTCCCAATGAACTAATGAGAGTGTCTGAAATACTTAAGTTGAAAGGTAAAAGGGATAATATTAGAGATAAAAAGAAGCAAAAATAAGTACTTTTCTCTACTAGGGACATTCTTGTAGATCTTGTATATAAAGATGACTATGATCCTAATGCTACATCTATTGAGAAGATAGATACTTTGATCAATGCTATCTCTAAGGACATTTGTATTTTGGAGGAAGCTATTGAGAATAAAGCTTAGATGAATTATCAGAAGAAGAGAACTAATAATTTAATGGAGTCCATTGCATCAAACAAAGTGAAACTTGTAGCTCATGTGGACCAGGTGAAAGAAAATTTGAAGGAGATTAGTAAGTTTCTTGCAAAAGTTTCATATTTTAATTTTTTACACAAGATTTGGAGCTAAAGAGAACTGAAGCTCGGAAGGATTTTAAATCCTTGATTGATAGTGTTTATCCTATTTCACATTCTTCTACCACTATGGATCACAAGTGGAGGTTATAAATCATAAGTTAAATAATTTACAAGTTGAGAAGGATAAGAGGATGTCTATATTATTGGAGTTGTAGACTTATTTTATACCTATAGTAGATGTTATGCAATAGAATGTTAGAGATTCAAAGGTATTACTTGAATCACCAGATATGAGTGTGCTTGAATCTATGGAGGCATTAGCTTAGATATGTTGTTTGGTCAGATTCAAGCCACAAAATACTTTCAAAAGTCATGGAAAATTCTTCGGAGTTGCACAAAAAGAAATTAAAAGTGTTTTTGAAAGACTATGATTGGTAAGGTGATTTCATTTTTGGTATGAAATTTTGTACCTTTTCCATTTCTGTTAAAGAGGGAGTGATCAGTGTAGTGAAAATAAAGCTAAGGGGGAGTAGTGTATGTATGGAAATTTACACTATATCTTGCCATCAATGCCAAATGGGGAAATTGTTAGCATTATGATGGATTTTGGAACTGATTGAAAATTTTGATATTTTGGCATTTTTCATTGATGGAAACTCTATCAACTCTATTATAATTGATAATACCAATCGACTTGATGAATATGTAAAGGTAGTTTTAGCTAAGTGTTTTAACCAGTGAACACAAACATATTATCAAAGAATGTTTTGAGTAGCCATCAAGTTAGAGGAGAATTTTGGAGATGCTATCATTACTGGTGGTTTACTAAGGTCAAAGAAGTATAGTTCTATAACTGTAACTAATAACTCAATGATTTTCTTGAGTTAGAATTTTGATGATGTGACAAGTTTGAACCGATTGTACTACTGATTGGTTCCTATTGATAAGATATATTTATAGTTTATTTATGGGCCGCCATGTCAATATATTTTTCTTAATATAATTTGGGTTGATATGTTAGGTATGATTGGCATGGTTTTCTATGAGTTTGGTCAATTTGGTGGGCCAACTTGTAAAAAATTGTCTAAGTCTTAGCTAACTTACGAACATTATTCTAAAGGTGGACTAAATATTTTGATTTAGGGTTGCAATCGTGAATTTGGGTGCTTCAATTAGAGACTTAGGAAGTGTGGTGCACCATCATTCAAATATTACAAAGGATCTAATTAAGAAAAGGAGCTTCTATATTCCCTGATCAAGTTATTGTTATTTCCTAATAGTTTCAACAAGTTAAATCCTTTCACAAGGTGGACTTTAACATGTCTATTTGTTAAATCCTTTAATAGGGTTACTTATTAATTGGACTTTAAATCCTCTAGCGAGGTAGATACTAATAGTTCTTTTGGTAATTCTAACAAGGTACTAGTCACTTCTAACTAGGTGAACCCCTAACTAAGTATTGTAAGCTAATAAAAGGGAAAATAATTTTACTACAGTTGAATATATTCGTGGGTGTCATACCCATTGTTGTTTTCACCCTCTAACTAGGGTTTCCATGATAATGAATTGTGGTGTTATGTGCTATGTTTTATGGATGCTTAAAGTATTTTACTTTTATTTCATAGTTATATTTGCAAGTGTGATTGTATGGAAGTTTTTTAAAAACATAATTTGATTACTATTTAATTTATTTTTTTCACTAATTCAGCCCCCTCTCCCCCAGCCTATCAATGTCTTAGACTATGTATAACATTTAACACCCAAGAAATAACACTAATACTGGAGTAAGAGGTCTCCAAGGAAAAGAAGTCCTAAATGGAGAGGGGAGGAAAAAAGGGTTAAGATCATCAAAGTACTTCACTAGAATAAAATTGACCTCAATACCCTCCAATAACTCCAAAACTATGAATGCACCAATAAAAAATCAAATAATAGATTTGAAAAAACAAAACTCCCTTGCAAAAGAAGTAGCCTGAATGTCCAAGAGAGAAATCAAAACCTCAAAGGCAATAAGAGCAGAGAACCAAGGGGTTAAAACACCATAGTCCTCTATAAAAAAACTAGATGGACCACACCCACAACTACTCCAATAGAAAAATGCTATAGAAGTGATCATAGAAAGAGTAGAAACCAATGCCACTAGGGTTTAAAAACCCAACATCTCACTCAACCTCCACTAGAAAACATAAATACCACAACCCATATCATTAGGAAGAATAGATCTATAAAGGAGGTCCTATTATCTTGTCTAAGGAAAATATGTCAAAAAAGAATAGGCTAAATCCAGCATTCTAAACCCAAGATTAAAAAGGTGGCCCAACAAAGCCCAACATAGCCTATTGACCAAATGCTCTACATGAAAGCTCAGAGTAGGAGAAGAAGAAGAAACTAAGACCAATAAAGAGAAAGACCATAAATAGGGCACAAAAATACTTCCTCTACATCCATCGTAATATGGTTAAGGGTGAACCCACAATGGTGGGTTACAATTTTTTGTATGAAGGAATTCATCCCAAAAATCACAAGAGTGTAGATTTACTCAAATACTTTCAATAGAAATTACTTTCTATCAAAACTAAGTACTTTTGATAGAAAGTACTTTCTATCAAAACTAAGTACTTTTGATAGAAAGTACTTTCTATCGAGACTAAGTACTTTCAATAGAAAGTACTTTCTATCTAAAGCACTTTATATCAAAAGTCCCTGAGAATGAGTAATTTGCATTGTTTAATGTAAAGTACTTTCTATCAAAACTAGGTACTTTTGATCGAAAGTCCTTGATTAGGTCCTATTTGCAAGGTTTGAAGAAATTATAATAATTTCATGGCTTCGGGGCTTAAGCACAGGCATCAAATGGAATAATAAGGAGATATCCTTTTGCATAGAACAAGTACTCAAAATGATCTTTCTAACGATTATAGATTCGATAATTTTTTAATTTATTATGTATACAGTTTTTTATGTTAATCGAATGTAGGTTTTTAATCAAATATAAACCTCTGAGTTTGGCATTTAATAAAAATAATAGAAAAGAGAAAAAAAAATAATAGAAAATAAAAGTGCCCTCCGTCTTCAAGTCTACTTTCTATCAAAATAATAATAATTTAAAATTAGATAAATACAGAACAAGTTATAAGCTATGTAGTTAAAGTATGTCAAAATTATAGTTTAGTCAACTTCAAACATTAATAAAATATACAATAATTGTGATAATATCATCAAAAATAATTGCATGCCCTCCGTATGGATGTTACAAAACTAAATTCAAAAGAAGCACATTCATATCTATTTTAGAAAAAAAAAAAATTATGCTCTATGAAAACAATGTTACTCTTTGAAAATGACGTTTTCAGCACCCTACCAATTTTTGTGGGAAAAAGAAAAACAATTCAAATCAATTAAAAATAAAAAATAAAAAAATATTTGGAATCTAGATAGAAAATCCTAAAAGACTCTAATTTAATTCATCCTACGATTTCAAATGGTTCAACGAAAATATGCATCTGAATCTGAATTTTTTTTTTCAAAATGTAGTGTTCAATGTCTGTTTACACAAAAAAGTGTAACCCGCTATTGTAGGTTCATCCTTAACAAAAATCCAAAGGGCCACAACAAGATAAAATAAAAGCCCCGCACACCTACCAGAAAAGTAGCCCAAACAAACCAAAGGAAGTAATAATCAAATAAGATCCCAAATACAATAGTGGAAATAGGGGTCACCATCACCGTTGTCATCTTCTTCACCACAATCTTCTTATTCATTGCCACACCTGCCTGCAACCCTAGGAAAAACCCTAGATGCACATCTCCCACCATTTCTACTTCTCAAACACATCCTTTTATTTAGCAATTGTTATTTTTTACATATAACTCTTGTTACAATTTTTTTCTATTGACCATTTATTTTAAATAGTACTTGGAATCTCTACATACTTAATATTGTAAATAAATTCATCATGTAATTCAAATCATTCGTATCAGAGTAAGTATGCTTCTGCATGCCACACTACATATGGTTTGGTTTTCAAAAGTTGGGATTGGAGACACAACCCATTAGTTTATCTCCATGTGAGGCATAACCAATAAAAATTGAAGATGAAAATCCTTTCAAACCCATGGTGGAAAAATCCTTGAAAAAATAGGAGGAAGAGGTGACAATAATGTGTTAGTTATGGGTAAAATAAACGACAATACTTTAACCAAAGACATACATAAAATCTTTATTTCATATTCATGTTTTATTATTGTCTTGAAGAATAACATAAATGAGTATAGGGAAGCTTGTTCAAAAGGAATGTAGAATATATTTAAAGAATAAATAATACATAATTTTAAACAAATTTCCAAGCAATTAGCTTATAGTTAAGGTCCAAGTGAGAAGCAATGTAAATTTTCCCCAAAGGATAAAATTGGATTTAAGGATAGAATTTTCTCAAGAACATACTTCAATGAACTCACAAGTGGATTCAAAGAAAAGTAAAATAGTCACTCCAGTAATCTTTCAACTAAAAAATAATGAAAATTGGTTATGTAACTTAAGATTCAAACACCTAAACTTTGGAGGTTTAAACCTATTACATAAGAAAATAATGGTAAAAGGGAGAAAATAATATAAAAAATGGACAAAATATGTAAAGGTTTGATATTTTGTAGAAAAAATGGGGAATTATATCTAGTAGCAAATTTAATATGGGAAAATAGACCATAGGAGATTATTCATTCAAATTTGTATAGAATAATGACAGCACCCTTAATCAATGGAAGCTACTACTTCTTGAAATTCTTTTGTAACTATACAAGAAAAACATGGGTGCATTTTCTAAAACTTAAGCATGAAGCATTTGATTAATTTTTTCAATTAAAGACTATTGTTGAAAATGAAAGTGGGCATCGCATCAAAGCATTGAAAATTACTTCACATGTGGGCTTCAAATGACATCAAATTTTTTTGCAAAGATCATGGTATTCACAAATAATTTACTTCAAGGTATATCCCTCAACAAAATGATGTATTTAATAGAAAAAATAGAACCATGATGGAAATGACATGGAACATGTTGAAATAAAATTTATTTTTGAACTGAGAATTGGGATAAAGCTATAACACATGTAATGTATAGAATGAATAGATGTCCTACTACAAGTGTCATCAATATGCTTCTCGAAGATTCATGGAGTGGTAGAATACATAATATTTCTTATATGAGAGTATTTGGATGTGTGACATATTCACATGTGCTATATTAATTAAGAATAAAGTTAGACTTAAAAGGGGAAAAAATGTGTATATTTTGGATATAGTGATGAATACATGACATAGAAGTTAAACAATCCATTTGGATTAAAAAATATAATAAAAAAAGTATACTTTATAAAAGGTGAAGCATGGGATGGAAGTTTGGATAAAGAAATTAATATGTCGGCCAACTTGCCAAAAGAAGAAAAGGAATATTTTATATCAAAAAATACACCTTCAAATGCGACTCCTTCTACACCCACTAAAGCTTCAAAAATTGATCAAATGATACCTTCATAGAAAATAAGGACTAGCACATGCACTCAACTAAACACTCCATGATATTTGAAACAAACATAATCTTCAATTGGTACTCTTGGTACTGCACCATAAAGTCCACCTTCTACAAGTTCAAGTGACATGTCAAATTCCACACTAACAAGCTTAAAGAGACAAAAAAATGAAGTTTAAGAGACATTTATGAAAAGAATGAAAGTGAAAAGAAATATATATCTAATTTATCTTTTTTCTTTATATTTACATGTAAATTAACCAATCATTTTTAGGAAGCTATTAAAGAAGAAAAAGAGGTGTACACAATGAATGAAGAAATAGATGCTATAGAAAGGAATCAAACATGGGAGCTAATGTGTCCTCCATATGGAAAATAAGTGATCGGAGTGAAGTGTCTTTAAAAAAAATTTTGAATGCAAATGGTGATGTGAAAAGCATAAGGCAAGACTAGAAGCCAAAAGTTATTCAAAATAAAGAAAAGTGGAGTATAATGACACATTTGCATTGGTAGATCTTTTCGACACAATCAGGACAATATTATCAATAGAATATCAACACAAGAAGGAAATATATCAAATGGATGTGAAATTATCATTCCTTAATGGTTTCTTAGGAGAAGTTGTCTATGTAAACTAGGCACCTAGGTATGATATTTTAGAGAATGAAAACAAAATTTATCATGTATTTTGGTGGATATTGTTGATCACTTCACTACTCTTCACCTCTTATTTAGCCACATAGTTTGTTTGTTGGTGGATAATATTTAGGCATATTATCCTCTAGACCTACCCTATTCAAGTGACTCATAGTTATCTACACAATATTTTGGCAATGGAAACTAGTAGTCTTTATTAGTCTTACTCTCGCTTGGTCTTTTTATTAGCCTATATAAAATGAATATGTCGCTTTGATGTTGTATCGTCTTAAAAAAATGGAAGGACTTCCATGATAAGAGTATTTATCCCTCTGAGTAAGTAGTCTGGAGTCATGTTAAGCACCTTTATTAGGCCTTTGGATGTATTTGGCTTTCTCCCCGCTTTCCACTTCTTTCCTGCACTTGATTTCTTCATTCTAGGTGAAATTAGGGTTAGGATCCCAAGGATTCTCCTTAATTTCCCTCTTCCATGGCTCTATTTTCTAGGTAGGATTTAGAAATAGGTCCTCCTAGCCTTCATCATAGTTATTATAGGATTTTATATTTATCCGTGGCATTCTGTCCCTGTTTGATATCATTTCTATGTCTCTGGGCATCCCTGGGACCTCCTGTCCTGGTTCTGACAGAATCTGGGCCCAGGGTCAAATTCAAGGTTAATCCTGACTAGGTCAGGATCGAGCTTGAACCTGACTAGGTCAAGTTTGAACTTGAACCTAACTAGGTCAGTCCCAACCTTGATTTTGCCCCCTTCCTTCAAATTTCTAGAATCTTTGATTTTCAGGAATCAGGCTTTTACGATATTTGTTTTCCCGCCTCCGGGTCAGCCATTTCGGGTTTCAAGATGGTAAATCCTATAATTGCATTTAATCTAGGTATATTTTCTAAAGGTTAGGACCTAATTGGGATTTAATTCTCCAAGGTGGCCCCTCTAGAGGATTATGCCCTAGTTCACTATAAAAGGACGCCTTCCTCTCTCATTTTCATATCCACAATCAAGCAATTGACATCCATTATTCACATATCATCTCAAGTGTAAGAAAGTCTTCAATCATTCAAGTGTTCAAGCATTCATCCATCAAGGAGATCCATTGTTAGCTGTTGAAGGATTCAATCTCTTTGGAGCCCCTTTGATGATCCATCCTTCTACATTCATTCAAGCCTTCTCATATGCAAAGATCAAGTCAAGATTGGTGTTGAAGATCAAATGCCATTGATTGGAGACATCCTACATTCATTCTACATCCATTGAAGCATTCCTACTTGTGGATTTGAGGATTCAAATCCTCTACAAGGACTTCAACATAAGCGAGGTGATTTATTTCAATTACTTTGTTTATGCACAATATATTTCAATTCAATTTGAAGGTTAATTCCTAAATTGGGGTTTGACCAAGGAAAACCCCCCATACAACAAAAACCCCCATTTTCTTGTAGGTACAGGTGCAGGATTTCAGATTTGAGAGTGAATTTGGATACCCTTTTCGGTGAACTTCTGAGATCTATGAATAGAACCAAAATCGGCCTTCAAATAAAGAATGTAGTATTTGACCTTTTATGAGGGTCAAACTCGACCTGAGCTCATCTTGGAGAAATATTTCTAGGTTTTCTCTGTCTCGGCATTTCCAGTCTAGAGTAGGTTGTAGAATTGCCCGAAAGTACACACAGACATAAAAAATTGACATTTTCCAGATCTGCCCTAATTTGAGGTTAGTATTTGTATTTCAATTATTTTAGATTTCAAGCATAATTCCTTTATAGGGAGACATTGGATTCGCTCTCTCTTTCATATTCTTTATAGATTGATTCGATTGTGCATTAACCTCTTGGTTGATCAAATTGGATCTCTCTTTGGGAATTTGGATTTGGGAATAGATCTCATATTTCCCCACACATCTATTTATCCACTCTCTCACATATTTGAATAGAGGTGAATCTATTTTTACCCATATTCATTTTGGGGAACCTGACTAGCTTACTTTCTTTCTTTTTGGTGTTAGATTTCCCTTTGTCTTATTGTGTGTGTTCACCTTCACTATTCATTTTGGTGAACCCGAAATACTTACTCTCTTTTCTTTTGTGGAATTGGATGTCTTATTGTTCTTACCTTTTATCTTGTTAGTATTAGATTTTTCCTTTGTGTTAGATCTTAGATGCTAATTAGATTTCATATTCATGCTTTATATGTTATTAGTTTAGTTCATTTACATTACATTGGTTTATGAGCTTTACTACCACTAGTCCTACTTATAACATTTCAGTTAGAAGAAGTCATCGACTCATGGGTGCCTTTGATTCTGAATCTTCCTCTCCTTTCCTTAGGATCCCAGATGATAACTTGATTCTTCATGATTCCAATCCCACTATGGAGAAAAAAACTTCTCACTCATTTCATGATGAGGTGACTCTTTAAGAGTTCCTCCTGAACAAGTCCAAAAACTTTCCACTAAACTTGATAAAATGGGTAATTGGCTTATTCAAGAGAACCATAATCAAGACTCCATTCAAGCTATAGAGGCTCTTAAGAAAGTTCTCTGTGATACTGATCAAGGTGTTAACCTCTTGCATGGTATTAGTCACCTTGTACATTCAAATGTTAAACCTTTAGTTCAAGAAGCTCAAGACTTAGGGTTGATTCCTCGTATCACTAGTGTTGAACCTCCTTCTAATCCTTTACCTAGTATTCCTACCTATACTCCTTCTTTGGTGACTGTGATGGTTCCCTTTGTTCCTATGAGTGTTCCTCCTGTGTCCCTTCCTACATCACAACCTTCATATCATAATGTTCCTTTTACTTATTCCAATCCGCTTCCAACTCCAGTTCCTAGTGTTCCTCCAATTGTGTCTTCTATTCCTGCAGCTTCTTACACTTTACCTAGTGTGTCTAATGTTGCTAATCCTCCCATTTCCTCTAATGATTCAATAGTCATCAATTTGGCTCAAACTATGTCATCCTTACAAACAACAACTTGCTTCCTTAACTCAAAATAAGTTTAGTATTCCTACATGTGACATGGGATTTCCCTTGTCCCAGGATATTATTCGTACTCCTGTTCCTCAGCAAGGTGAGATGCCTCCTCTTGAGAATCATAATAGAAAAGAAGATCATGTTCATCATGTTAAAACATTTCAAATCCTGTGTAGTGATTATGCTCATGACCATAGCATTTTAGCCAAACTATTTGCTAGAACCTTCCATGACAAGGCCTTACAATGGTATTGTTCCTTGCCTCCTTATTCTATTGATTCCTTTCCACAACTTGTTATGCCTTTATTCAACAATTTCAAAATAACATTGGCCTACAAGTGTCTTTGACTGATTTGATGCATTGTAAACAAAGTGCTAAAGAAAAATTGACTGAATTTATTGTAGATTTAAGCATTTGCATGCTCAGATTTCCTATCTTGTTCTTGATATGGATATTCAACATATGTTTATTTCAAATTTGCAAAAGGATATTAGAGATAAGATTCTACTTACTGAATTTACCTCTTTTCAACAACTTTGTGCAGCGCTTCATCATTATCAATTACAAGTGAGTCAATTTGAGAGAAACACACCAATGGCTCCTGTTCAAGTGATAAGATGTGATGCTACTCCTAATCCAAAACATTTTTCAAAATTCAACAACTATGTCAAGATAAAAAAACAAGTGAGTGCAGTTGCTGATCAAGTTGTTGTTGCATCTCATAATTCCACTTCTGTATCCCCTACTTTTCAATTAAATTGTACATTTACTCCTCTTTCTGAATCTTTACATGCTATTATGAATAGGTTGTTAACTACTAATATGATTACTTTACCTCCTATTCGACCTCTTTTACCTACTATGATTGCATCTAAATCTTTTGATCAAATGCTTTTTATCAATATCATCATCAGAATGGTCATGTTACTGAGAAATTTTATTCTTTAAAACATAAGGTTCAAGACTTAATTGATTCTAATGCTTTATCTGTTGATAATCTGGATGGTAGTGGGAACAAATCTATCTCTCCTCCTAATTAGAACCTTCAAATCTAAACAAACCCTTTACCTACACATGATACTAATAATATTGCTCAACCATCTGCTATGGTAATTGTGTATGATTCAAAGATGGATGATCTCAATCATGTTGTTAATCAAGTGGAGCATGTTGATCAATCTATATCTCCACCTCAACCTCAACTTCAACCTCAACCTCAATGCAACCTCAAGTTCAATCTCAACCTTGACCAAAACCTAAACCTAAAATGAAAAATCAACCTAAACCTCGACAACAATTTAAGAATAAAAGACCTCAGGAACTTTTGATTACCTTTGATGATTTTGAGACTATTAAAGCTCCTGATGGTCCCCTTTACATTGCTGCTAGGATTTCTCATAAACCTACTCGTGGTTGTCTTATTGATCCTACATCCTTAGTTAATGTTATCACTGAAGAAATATTTTTATGAAAAGCTTATAATGTGACTTTTATGATACATTGGATGTGTGGATTGAAACTTGCAATGGTTTTCTTTATCCATCATTTGGTTCTATTACTTTACTGGTTGAACTTTGTGGAAAAATTGTGAACACTACCTTTGTTGTGGTTCCTACTTCTGATCAATTTCAAGTTAAGCTAGGTTATCCTTGGTTGACTGCCATGCATGTTGCTACTTCACCTATCCATAAGTGTCTTAATTTCATTCATGATGAATAAGTGAAGATGATTAAACATAGTTTATATCAACCTTCTAGGCCTAGAGATTGTGCTTCTCTGGATTTCTTTGGCCTTCATTACCTAATTCATGTCCTCCTCGACCGATAATCTTTTTCAATCATATCAAGCTTATAAACATCATAAGATTCTTGAATTAAGCTCACCTCCTAGGGATCTTAATCATGGTCTTTTTCCTACACCTTCTATACCTCCTTTAACTATGGCTTCTAGCTCTGTTAATCAAGTTCCTTCTACCGAACCTATCAAAGATCTTGTGATCCTTTATCCTATGGTTAATAATCCTATTGATCTTCCTAAAGAACCTGTGAAGGATCCTATGATTGTTCCTCTAGTTCTCAACCTATTTCAAATAAATCAAAATGAAACCAATTTGCTAATGAACGTCTAAAAAGTGTCATGCTCATCCTAAAGCTCAAAGATCTTTACTTTCCTCGGATAAACCTATCAATAATGTGTTAGAACAAATTGTTACTAATAATGATGTTCACATGCATGATTATGATGATTCTATTTGTATCTTAGATCCTATTTTGATTAATTTGATGAAGAAGATACTCTTGATGATATTGATGATGTTAATGATGAATATGAAACTATTGACTTGGCATTGATTTACCTAGTATGCTTTCCTCACAATTAACTCTTACACCTAGTGTCGAACATTGTGATTCTCAAGAGGATCCTTGTTTGGAACTGGCTATCATTCCTACTATGTTAGATATAGTCCCTCTTGTGAGTTACCCACCTTCCCTAAATGATATACAATGAGATGGGGAGAGTAGGCGACACGCTTGATCGGCTTGTCCTTCATGGTAGCTTTGTTGTCTGTTTGCCTACTGTACTCTACTTCTCCCGTAATGTGTTTGCTAAATGTTGTTAGATTCTTTTATACGATCCTTGTTACTCAATTGGTGCAAGGGATGAAGGGATCGAAATTGTTGTTCAAATTCTTCTATATGTATCTCTATTCTTCTATGCATTGTTCAATGTTATGTCATAACTGTGCTATTGTCGTAAATGTTTCCCTGTGTAATCTTCTTGGATTCGAGATATTGGTAGCCACTAATTCTTTTTGGTCTCCATGTCATGGTCTGAAAAGATTTTCCTTCGTATATCTTATGTGATCTTTCCTCCTTTATGAACATAGTTCTACTTTCTTTGGGGAATGATGTCAATTCATTTGCAATAATATTATATATATATATATATATATATATATATATATATATATATATATATATATATATATATATATATAATATATATATATATATATATATATATATATATATATATATATATATATTTATATTATATATATTATATATATATATATATATATATATATATATTTATATATATATATATATATATATATATATATATATATATATATATATAATCTTATGATCATACTGACCCCACAGTAAGTAGATTCCTTTTGTGTTCTCTATATGTTTCTGTGATATTTCCTTTGATTTATCTTCGTCTGGGGGCATCTCGACGTGAAAACATAATCAGTGGAGTTGTTTATGTTTCTGTTAAAGCCATTACTCCTATTAAAGTGTCAGCAATGAATTTAACATGGGGGCATATGCTCTGTTCACCTATTGAACACACACACTTTTGATACACACATATTATGTTTCAAGATACTTTTTTTTCCCTTTTTGGATTAGTAACTAATCCTTAAAGCATGGATTTATATTTTAGGATCTCTTGATCCCTCTAGTTTCAAACACACACATATTTTGATCCCTTAAGGTCAGAGGTGTCCTTAAGACTGGATCTCTTTTGTTTTTATTTTTATTCTTATCGAATACAATATTCCTAAGAATGAATCTGTGATGGGTTGACTAGTGAGTAGCCACATTCACTAGGCAGTTCAATTCCATCTTTCTAGTTGCGCCATTTTCCTATGTGGTTCACAATGGGACATAAGTTCTCATTGGGCGAGGTAATCACACCTTCTTTCTCTCTCTAGAGATGTCTCTCTTATTGTGATCTAGGAGTGATGAAAAACTTGAGTCCTTAGGGGCTTAAGGTTTCCCTTTGTCCCTTGGATTATGATAAGATTATCTTTTCATTCTAATCTCCTTTACCAAGAGTTTGCATCGAGTCCATACTCTTGCTAAAGTGGGGGCTTAATGTATTGTCTTAAAATGCAAGCACTTCGATGATAAGAGTGTTAAGCCCTCTGAGTAAGTGGTCCAGGGTCATGTTAAGTGCCTTGATCAAGTCTTTGCATGTATTTGACTTTCTCCCCACTTTCCACTTCTTTCCTGCACTTGATTCTTCATTCTAGGTGAAATTAGGGTTAGGATCCTGAGGATTCTCCTTAATTTTCCTCTTCCATGGATCTATTTTCTAGGTAGGATTTAGAAATAGGTCCTCCTAGCCTTCATCACATTTATCATAGGATTTTATGCTTATCCCTGGCATTCTATCCCTATCTGATATCATTTCTTGGTCTCTAGGCATCCTCAGGACCTCCTGTCCTGGTTCTGACTGAATCTGGGCCCAGGGTCAAATTCAAGGTTGATCTTGACTAGGTTAGGATCGAGCTCAAACCTAAATAGGTCAAGTTTCAACTCGAACCTAACTAGGTCAGTCCCAACCTCGATTTTGCCCCCTTCAAATTACCAGAATCCTTGATTTCTGGGCATCGGGCTTTCGGGATATTTGTTTTTCCCACCTCTGGGTCAGCCATTTTCGGGTTTCAGGATGGTAAATCCTCTAATTGCATTTAATCTAGGTATATTTCTAAAGGTTAGGACCTAATTGAGATTTAATTCTCCAAGGTGGCCCCTCTAGAGGATTGTGCCCTAGTTCACTATAAAAGGAGCCTTCCTCTCTCATTTTCATATCCACAATCAAGCAATTGACATCCATTATTCACATCTCATCTCAAGTGCAAGCAAGTCTTCAAGCATTTAAGAAAGTCTTCAAGCATTCAAGTGTTCAAGCATTCATCGATCAAGGAGATCCATTGTTAGCTATTGAAGGATTCAATCTCTTTGGAGCCCCTTTGATGATCCATCCTTCTACATTCATTCAAGCCTTCTCATATGCAAAGATCAAGTCAAGATTGGTGTTGAAGATCAAATGCCATTGATTGGAGACATCCTACATTCATTCTACATCCATTGAAGCATTCATACTTGTGGATTTGAGGATTTGAATCCTCTACAAGGACTTCAACATAAGCGAGGTGATTTGTTTCAATTACTTTGTTTCTGCACACTATATTTCAATTCAATTTCAAGGTTAATTCCTAAATTGGGGTTTGACCAAGGCAAACCCCCCCTACAACAAAAACCCCCTATTTTCTTGTAGGTACAGGTGCGGGATTTTAGATCTGAGAGTGAATTGGATACCCTTTTCGGTGAACTTTTGAGATCTGCAAACAGAATTAGAATTGGCCTTCAAATAAAGAATGTAGTATTTAACCTTTTATGAGGTCAAACTTGACCCGAGCTCATCTTGGAGAAAGATTTATGGGTTTTCACTATCTTAGCATTTCTAGTCTGGAATAGGTTGTAAAACTGCCTGAAAGTACACACAGACATCAGAAATTGACATTTTCCAGATCTGCCCTAATTTGAGGTTAGTATTTGTATTTCAATTATTTCAGATTTCAAGCATAATTCCTTTATAGGGAAACATTGGATTCACTCTCTCTTTCATATTCTTTATAGATTGATTCGATTGTGCATTAACCTCTTGGTTAATCAAATTGGATCTCTCTTTTGGGAATTTGGATTTGGGAATAGATCTCATATTTCCCCACACATCTATCTATCCACTCTCTCACATATTTGAATAGAGGTGAATCCATTTTTACCCCTATTGAGGTGCTATTTTATATTGATCTATTTTCTATTTAGAAACATTCAACCACCCTATTCTCTTTAACTCTATTGCTACTTTGGAGCATTTCATAACATGATGGTGAATTTTTTAATACAAATAAATATTTTTTCCTTTAGTACAAATTTTCATGACTTTGTCACTTTTATTCAAAGAAATAATTTTATTATTAAATTAATATACTATTATTAATTAATTAAATATAAGATTATCATCTTTACATTACAATACATTTATCTTATTTTCTATTATTTATTAATTTATTAGTTTCTTAATCCTTTCTTTTTTATTGTCCTCCTTTGGGTTTAATCAAATAAATGAGACCTTCTTGTCATTCCCCCCTTAGTTTTCCTTTGATTCTAGACCCAACTACATCCTTTCCCCCCTTTTATTATTTAACTTGGCCTAGTAACTTGATCTTATAGTTCTCTTCTCTTATTTGAATATGATGGATTATGATATTTGATACGAACATTAACAAAATAAGATAGCACAATAAAAACTAAAAAGTATGTATAATTATAAAATTGTTGAGAAAAATTTATCTCTAAAATTTTTATTAGTCATTTTTAATATATGAAAACTTGTGTTATCATGGTATTCTATTAAAATGAACTTTGATGCATATGTTAAAGAATTAAACAATTCTTCTACTTTTTTCAATTCTATTAAAACATTTTGAACATGATACCATTATTTAGCTCTTTATCAAGAAAGAATGAACTATTCCATTTAGAAAATTTCTTGCCATTATTTTTCATGAGATAAATTCTAAGCAAGTGATTTTTGTCTTGGTTCACATGCCAATGTGTTTCCTTATTTAGATAGAGATGTCATTTCAAATCATATTAGGAATACTGGATGTATTGTTGTGTTCTCCAATAATTTTTATGAAGCAACTATATTTCTTACGCTTTAGTCTAACATTTATTTTTTGATTGCTTTCTTTCTTGCAATTACATGTCTATGTGTTTCCTTATTCAGATAGAGAAGTCATTTCAAATCATATTAGGATTATCAGATGTATTGTTGTGTCCTCAAATAATTTTTATGAAGCAATATATTTATTAGGCTTTAGGCTAATATTTATTTTTTGATTGCTTTCTTTCTTGCAGTTATATGTCTTATCAAAAGGGAATGTCAAAGCTTTGTATCTTAATATAGGGACTTTGTGAGGTAATAAATTTTGACTCATTTGTTCAATTGAGTTGAAATTTGATGAGGTGTATGATGAGGAGTTGTTTGGAGTGCTGAAGCTTAATACTTTCACTTGAGCTTTCAAAAAGGGCTTTTTCTAATTTTTTTCTAGATTTTAGAAAGTTTATTTTTAAGATATTTTTGAACTGGTGATTTCTATTAGTTTAGAAAGTTAAAAATTTATTTTGTAGTGCTAATTTTTTAATGTTTAGAGACTTTACGATTTTCAAATAAGTTTATAAATTACCAAAAAATGGTAAATTTTTAAGTTGTCAAAAACTACCAAAAGGGTAATTTTGGATTACTTGATATTGTAGTTGTCTTGGAGCTATAGAAGAAAATTATAGAAATAGAATAGAGAAAAACCATTAATCCAATCTTGTGTCTCTTGGTGTTTTTTTTAATGAAATCATTAATGTTTTGAATTGGTTACATCAGATCAGCTGTAGCATATCAGATCACAAGTGATGCAATTTCAAAGTTGTAATAAATCT
The DNA here is from genome assembly GCA_027943335.1 of Chamaecyparis obtusa. Taxonomy (NCBI): domain Eukaryota; kingdom Viridiplantae; phylum Streptophyta; class Pinopsida; order Cupressales; family Cupressaceae; genus Chamaecyparis; species Chamaecyparis obtusa. The sequence goes on along the minus strand of BSBK01004194.1, from coordinate 374 downwards.
AGAGAAAGTCAAAAAGTGATTCAAAGGATGAAATGTTTTATTTTTTTTCTTTTAGACTTCTTACAACTTATTTACTTATGAATAATTTTTTTTTGCCACATATTGATACCATCTAATTAAATAATCTACATTGTTCAATATTAAATAAAAAATACCATATTTCCATATTTCATTGAACATTAATTGTAACTTTTTCCCTTTTATAAGGCATCATGTATGTCTTTATGTATGATATATTTGAATTCAATATTCACTCTTTCTAAGCAAAATTCTATTAAAAAAATAAGCCACTATTCATTAAATTATACATGAAAATAAATAAATTTCAATATTCAAATTATCACACATATTTATCAAATTCACCAATATCATTT